>JAOWAY010030911.1:0-12204 GCA_028565895.1 Goniobranchus geometricus
TTTCCTTGGTAAATTCATCATTTGGGAATAACGAGAACTCGTTAATAATGAGAAAATGTCCCTGGGCCATCCATTCTCGTTATTACAGAGTTTCACTGCACTTCTTTGTTGAGCGTTTCAATAGGTCTAGATCTACCATATCAGTGGACATCATTCATATTTCATTATATAGATTTCTTCTATCACCACTCACCCAAGTAAATATCACAATTATATATTGACAATATTTTGGTGGAAGTATTATGTAAGGCGTGGAACCTGGGGTCAGGGGTTGGTTCAGGCCAGGATTTTTTAAGTTTTAAAATGTTTCATGTTCCCCGTTATGATAGTCCTTCCAATTTTTATTACACTGTTTTCATTATTTTTAAGTGTCAAGACATTACACTGGATTGAGGCCGACTTCAATGCCCACAATATATTTTTTTAAAAATATATTTAAAAAGTAGTCCTTTCGAGCCGCATTGGATTACAGGGCCAGAGCTTATCCCGGTTTCTCTAGCATGAAGTGGACAGCGACAGAAAATCTATCCAGTATCCATCACTTACTGAGTAGGATGCCAGTCTATCGCAGAGTACTTTTCTAGCCAAAACTGTACCCATTTTCACCTGGTTCTAGTGAAGCAACAGGGGTAAATTTTCTTGCTTAAGTAAAAAACATGTACACACATCGAGATTCAAACTTGCTGCCTCTTGGTCAGCAGACCAGCGCTCTACATTGAGCTATAGCGCCCCCATCCACAATATTCCGTGGGAGAATTGTCTTGCTTTTGGGTCCAACAATGCCAATGTCATGGTTGGGAAGGAAGCTGGAGTGTATGGTTGTATGCTGCAGAAAGACAAGGATGTGTCTGCCATTTGATTCACATAGCTGCAGAGACACGTGGAGCAAGCCTCCCTTTCAACCGTGGGCGGCTGCTTGTGGATATTTATTACGACTTGGAAAAAAGCAGTAAGAGGCAGAGTGACTTAAAATGCTGTCAACTTTTGCTTGATTTTAAGGAAACTAAGATCCTCAAGCGTGTAGCTATCAGGTGGCGCACTATTGGCAACTGTCTCCCTCGGCTTATAGACAGTTGGGATGCTCTCTACCTATTCTTTAAGGAGGAAGAGAAGTCATTAAAGGATGGCAGCTACAGTAAGAAAAAAGAGTCAAACCTAAAGGACATCTAAGAAGCTCTACTGCCTTTTTCTCCTCCATGCCATTAAGGATTTTGAGAAAATAAACACTGAGCTGCAGAGTGATAAGCCCATGATCCACAGCCTTCACCAAAGACTGCTTTTGCTCTTCAAGAGTCTTCTTATAAAATTTATCAAGCCAGTTGCCATGTTAGGTCAAGATGTCCTGACAGTTGACTTCATTGATGCCAACAAATGGCTGAAGAAGACCTTATTGTTGGAGATGATGTCTTCTCTTTCCTTGAGAAATCCAACATAAAAAAGGAGAAGAGAGAAGAATTTTTTAGGCATGTTATCTTGTTTTACCACGCCTGCAGCACCTACCTAAAAAAGAAACTCCCTTTCAATGATCCCCTTCATCAAAAGCTCATCGTGACTGACCCATCAAATCAAACAACATTTTCCCACCTTCATTATTTCCTCAAGAAGTACCCAACACTGGTAAACATAGCAAACATCTCAGACATCCGAGCAGAATTTGCCACGTACCAATGCACAGACATCAGCTCAATCACATCCTAACATGACAGGATTGAAGTTGGTACCAGATAAGCACACTGAAATTCCAACGATCGTCTAATTTGGCACACAAAGTGTTTATGCGGTTTGAACAATTTGAAAATGTAATTTTTCAAGCGGCCCGAACAATGGAAATCTTTCTATGAGAATTTGATTTCACCTAGATCTATCAACTTTGCAATAATGCTTTACATTTTCTTACAAAAACCGAAAGATTGAACCTCTTCAACAGAAAAAAAAATTATTTTTGATCCAACATGTTAACTACTGTCAGATATTTTATTTTTCACTGCAAATTCTTGACTCAATAGCCTCATAACCTCTCCATGTTTCATCCCAATATTTCTCTTCTTCCTTTCTGAGTAATGTTCTTTGACATATGAGGCAAATTTATTTGGGGCTCTTGGTGTATATGAGACTGATTCTTCTGAAGAGTTGAGATCCTTTGTCAAAAACAGTTCAAAACGCCCATGACAATGTCCACAAACTTTTTTCTCAGTGTCGAGTGATTTAGAGTGCCGCCTGACTCTGAAAGGAAATAACAGATACAGGAATGTGAGCAAAACCATATTACCAAAAAAGATTCTTGTATCCTTTCCCTCCATATTAAAATCCCCAAACCAGAACCAATAACATTAAGACTTATCTTAAAAGAATTTTCATGAATCCTCTTCCCTATCCTGCAGTAAGAGAGGCAGAACATTAACAAGTTCATATACATGCAGTATGGGTTTTCCTAAAACAAATAAACAAATATCGGTTTGTTTAAAAATGAAAATTAAGTTTTCAAATGAACACAAAAGAATTTGGACTTTATTGTAAAGAAACAAACAGCTTCATCTTGGCATAATCATTTTAAAAGCAGAACATATGAAATACTATGTTATCCTTATTAATCGCATGGACAGTAATAACCACTAATCTTAGATCTTACAATAAATGCAGTTGAGGCATGAAACAAAATTATAAACAGAAGAGTTCTTGATGGAAGACAAAACAAATCAACTTCCCTTTACCGACCCAGCACATGTAATTGGTTGACAAAAGAGCTGTACCAGTGGAGATAATACTTCATAGTGAAGAAGAGACAATGGTAATTGATACGAATGAAACAAATGTGAGTGAGGACAATGCTGAAGAACTGCAGCTGAACACATCAGAAGCGGGAAAGGGATTATCTAACAAATTAATCAGGAATGTCAAACAAGGGTAGGATATGTCTCACTGAAATAAAATGAGCAAACACAAAGCCTGTTGCACTTACTTGTATTTACAATTAACACACTGGTAGGTATACTTTGTGTTGATGACGTAGTCATGGCATCGTGCTACAAGTGGCATAAAGGGGAATGATTTATTGACTTTTCCAGCCCTGAAATAAGAAACGTATGTCCCTTTCAGAGGAAAATGCATAAACATTGATAAATTTAAAATCAATGTCTAATAACTACGCCCTAAATTGTGCACCTCGAGCTATAATAAGCGTCTTCCAAAGTAAATATTCTCTGAAACACTTCATCTCTAAATGCCTTACAAAAGTGTCACCATGGTCTATCAAAGATGCGTATTCTCATATCTACAATAATTCCAGAAAACACATTCAAAACACCTAAAACTTTACCTTATGCAGGGTTTCTCAGAAGAATCCCAACAAATCTACTTCTTGCACTGTGCACCTACATAAATACATGTATGTAAACGTAGAGTGCACCCTGGATAACTCCATCTCGCATAACTCGATTTTTGTTTAAGTCAACCTTTATTCTTTGTCCCTCCCCCATCTCCTTATATGACATTACATAAAAATTTTAAAAATAGCACAAGCGGATGTCGCTCAAGTCATTGTTATTATCAGCCATAATCGTAATAATATCAATTTGAACAAGCATCCTCATTGAATAAAAAAAATAAAAGAAAGTATTTTCATCGCATTAGAATAGCCACAAAAGAAGACTGGCTTACTATGGACATCTGGGCTATGGGTATCTCCCCCTCCCTCCCTCCCTCCCTGATGCATGATGGGAATGGGTACTATTTAATGGACACTGTTAAAATCAATTAATTAATTACATCTTGGAAGTAAATTCTTAAGGGGTATATAGTACAAAATCATCTTAACAGTGTAAAAAATTACAATATATAAATGGCAAAACATCAAACTATGCGACCATTTTTTCCATAATAGGTGGAGCAGAAGAAGCAACAAGAAAATTTGACTTAAAATGAGAAATAAGAAAATGAAGGTCATGTCAGAAGAAAAAATCAACAAAGTTCAAACTGACCATGATTTCCAGAAGCGACCATGGCTTTCATTTACACCATTAATCAGTTTAACAGCTGCATGGCAAAGTTCATGAGCCAAAGTGTCCCTCACACGCTCTGTGGGAAAAAAACCCAACAAAAACACACACCAAAAAATTAGAAAAGAAACAATTGATGTTCCCCTTGCCATACCGGTAATTTATTCTCATAATTCTTTTTTTTCCTTCTTGTTCATTTTTGGCTACTAAATGTGAGGGTATAGAACAAAAGATATAGATAAGTAATTCCTACAGCTCATCAGGTCTAAAAGAAACATTCTGTAATCCTATAACACTACACAGCAGATAAAATTACAATAAAACACTGTTGCACCTCGCCCCTCTCTCTTTTCATAAACACAAAATTTTGCTACTGAATGCAATAGTGGTTCACAATAGCAAAGGGGATGTTATCTATGCTACCACTGGCGTCACTTTTAATTTGCAGACCCCATTTTTACAGTCTCGTGGTGAAGAACAACTAAAAAAGCTTAATTTACCATCATTAACTTACATAAGATCAAGAGTTGATGAGATTGAAACATACAAAATTTTAAGCAGTAAATACGACTCGAGGTTTCAGATTGATCACAAAAGTATGATCAGAATCAAAGCCACAGTATCAAGGGATAGCAATATGAATTGACAATAGGAAAATGTAGATTAAATATGAGAAAATGGATACATTTTGTGATCTGGTATGCAGCATCTGGAATAGTCTATCAGAAAACGTTATGTCACCCAAAATTACCACAATTTTCTGAAGGAAATGAAATCTCTACTGGAAAGACCAGAATCAGTTTTATTGCTACAGGGAGTCACTCAACCCGAGGCACGCCACTGAAGTACCAGACTCAGATGAAGAGGATGAAGAGATGGTATTACAGGCTGATAAGGCCTTTTACCATAACCCGATTTGTGAATTTCTGAAAAATCAGTCTTTTGGATATTCAAAAATTCCTAACATCAATTTTCTGAAATCTTACAGTAAAGGCCCCGCTAAGGAAGATGAAAGGCTGATGCAAACCTGGGCTGTCACAAACTTTCTGTGACAAAGTTATTTTAGTTGAGGAGCCCCTCTGTTTATATGAAAAGGTTCCAGCAGTTTTGGTGTATCTGGTGCTCCACTCCAAGGAAATGGTCTCGGTCAACTTCGAAAGTAAAGAAAACAAAACTCAAAGAAAAGTGTCACAAGTACAATGTGCATCTTAGATAATCAACTTAATAAGAAGCATACCATACATTTTTTCCATGACAGGAAATTTAATTGTAAAAACATGAATGAGGGTAGTTTTTTAAAATATCACTAACTCTTTGTTCTAATTTAGATGGCTGTTATTCAAACTCTCCATGAAACAAAAGGCTAGGGTCTGAACAACTAAAAAGAAAAAAAAAAGGTTAAAGCAAACTAAAGAAGATATCATATCAATCTAGAAATTAAACATAAAGTCTGAATATTCTTGTCTGATATCTGAGAAATTTTCATTGCCTCATGTGCAAATTTCCTTTTCATATAATGTATCACCTTGTTTTCAAAGATAGCCTCATTGAAAATTCTGAAGAGTTTAGACGTCAGCTCATCTTTTAGCAAGTTGAAGTTTTGGACAAATCTGTGTAAAAAAAATAAGTCAAATTGATAATTGTATGAAATCAACATAATTTCCAAAAGATTGTTCGCTTTTGGTTGTTCTCTGAGATTGCCACTTGAAAAAAAAATTTTGTTTCAATCTGGTTCAATTTTGAGGCCTTTGCCCCATATTACAATTGAATTGCAAAAACAGATAAGATACATGGACTTTTGAAAAAAAAATGTGACGGTAAGTGAAATTGTATGTTTGTTTATTCCGTATTTGAAGGGCTCTTTTAAACTATTTAGGTAATCTCATCAGCATCCATAGAAAAAGTAAGAAAGCTAGTTAAAAGTATGAGAGAACAGAAGTATTTGGCAATCATTGCAAAACCTTTGTGCCTCTGGGTGTCGTTTCCAATCAGGATAATCCATCACCAGAGATTTTAAAAAGGCAGCATTTTCACCATCAGAAGAGCTAGGCAACATAGGTCTAGGGGCTGTCATCATATGTGCAGATGTATCTAAAATAAGAAATAGTAAATATCAATGAGAGAGCATAAACAAATTGTATAACTAAACACTGCTGGGTGGATTTTAATCACTTGGATTTTCATTACCTTAGTCTCAAAAGAATGGCAATAATTAAAAAGGTGTTTTTAGGCAAATGATTGCTTAGGCATTCCAACTTGGTTTGCTTGTCTATTGTTAGAAGGCTTACCAAATTTATAACTCTCAAGTCATCTCAGTCCCAATTGGAAAATGTTTGAAGAAAGGCTAATCAAAAAAGAATACATGGTCAAAAATTGATCTTGTCTTCATAAGGTTTTTCAGACCTTTTTTTACTGAACAAACAGTCTTTTGGAACACACTTCCACTCTCCTCCTACTCAAACGAGCTCAACACTAGATCTTGAAGCGATCACCATAGTTGACTTAAGGACAAAAAATTGAGCAGGTTCTAGAATTTTTTTAAGGGTTCACAAAGAGTACAATGAATGATGTAAGTTTAGAGATCATTCCCTGATAAAGAAGTATATTCAAATGAGAATGGCATTAATTTAACAAAAGGTCTGATATGCCATGAGCAATTCTATTGTGGAAAGACCAAAACAAACACCTTAAAATTCTGATTTCTTTTTGTTTGCTTGTGGCCTGTGATTGCCAAGCACTGGCACAGCTGCCTGCCTCCAGGATATGAATCCGAAGACTTCTTATTGGTTGGGATTTGAATATTCTTTCAGGATTAGGATTCAGGTGTGAAGATGGTAGGCCTATTAAATAGAGCATGTTCTAGAGCAAAAAGCTCAACACAAAAAGTCAACATTCAAGAATGAACCTGTCTCAAAGAGACTACAAAGATACCTGATAAGAGAGAGAGAGAGAGAGAGAGACAGACAGACAGACAGACAGACAGACAGACAGAGACACCGACAGACAGGCCAATCGATAGAAATAGAGAAACAGCCCTATCTTTAGAAAAAAACAAATTCAGGGAATTTTAGGTAAAAAACAAATGTCTCCAATCTTCCTACCTTTAATTCTTCTGTGAGGTGTTTTGAAATCTATCATACCACCTTCAATACATCTTGTTTTAGTTTGTACCTCAGAAGTTCTCAAACATTTCGGAGTTGTCACTATTTGAAAGCCCTTTAAACCATCATCAATTTTTGTAGGTTTGCGTATATATGTGGGAACACCTGTCCTATTTAAGGACGATGCCCAATCACGCCTTTTAGAAGGTGTTTCAAAGGTTGTCTTTGGTTTTCTTGAGAGACTAAGATTGAGCATTGAATTCTCCAGGCTTTCAGTGTCATTCCTAGGAATGTTCTTTGATTTTCTTTTTTGCTTTTCAAATGGTGATAATGAATCTGAAAGACTATCATCACTGTTGGAAAAAACATCTGAATACTTTGGGCTCCTTCTCCCTTGCTCATTAAAATCGCAGCCATCTTTCAGAGTGCTTGATCGGTCAGCAGAAATTGCACTTCTATAATGAGAGCTGTGAACATAAGAGATACAAATGTATATTTTTCAAAGGTGTACAATATTCAGAAAAGAATTTTCTTATAAGCTGTAAACATTATCGCTGGTTGAGAATAAAAACTAATTTGACACATTTTTGACAGGACAGTAAAAAGTTTTTCTCAAAAATAAAATACAAAACAAAACAAAAAACGTATCAATACTCTATACAATTGTTTATTGAGCAGTAAAAAACACAATATACCTTTTTCCTTATAATTGTTTTCTAAGTTACAACTTCTCAGCAAAGGGACCAAAAAGACATTTCTAAAAAACAAACAACTGTAGCCATCTAAATCTTGATGATATAGGTAAGCTTTGCTTCATGGAATTCCCAGAATAAAGAAATCAATGTGATTTATAAAAAATGTGGGAAATTTTTAAACGATAAAAATTTCTAAAATAGAAAGGTCAGTGACTGGTCATCAACATGGTTTCACTGTATCCACATAGGAGAGGTTGACAGATGAAGACAGATGATGAAACAAAAGAAGCTCTCACTGAACACTTAGCGCTAGCTTTAACAGAATGCATGAGGAGACCTAGCAGTGGAACTATTTTTCCATAACTTAAAATATTTGTCCCATCTTCTACACACTAAACAGTCCTGCAAAGTTTTTACTTGCTAAATGATTAAAAACATTACTATAATAATGCCCTGTCTGATGCTTGGAGTGTATCAATTATTCTAAAAAAAAAAGTTTCTGTTTTATGCACTCACATTTAAGGTCCCAGTCTTTACAAGCTTTTTAATATCTTGTTCACATTTAAATATATTCTCTGAATAAAATTTATACATTTTGTTTATCAAAGAGCCTAATGAAAATAAATCAAAGAGACTAAGAAAATGAATGGATAGCCCTGATGTCCACCATCCAAATAGTGCTGCTTATATCATAACATGATTCAGTACACATTTGATATTCTGTTCATATTTATGTTTAGATGGACATCGAAGCAAACAATATCCAGCCAGTCTTCATTATATTGATGTGCTAGAGACACCCTGAGCATGCGCTAAATTAAAAATGTTTAACCTTTTTTCAAAATCTTTTCTTTTCCTTCAAAAAGATCCTTTATTTTTTTCCCTATTTTTATAGGTAATAAAATTTTCATGTTTCAGCTATCCTATGACACAAATTTTGTCCAATTTGGTTGAATTTTCCCACAATTAGCTAATTTACTTGAGGTTCTTGTTTAAAGTTTGTTTTGTTTTTGTTTTTTTTTTGCGACATTAGTCACCAAGTTCTTGGCTTGACAATGAATTCCTCAGGCTCTCTTTTTTTGTCTACCTAGAGTGCACTTTGTCGTGTTATGCTCTTCTTCTACGAACATTTTACCATCCCTCCTCACTTCAAGTCTTCACATTGTGATACAAAACCTGGTTTCAACTTACATGACAATTAAAGCAGTTTTTATCTTAGCGAATTGTTTAATCATAATGATTCTATTATAAGAAATACAATAAAAATATAGGAAAAAAATGAAATACCCCACTGAATTGGAATCTCTCTGCATCTTTTGATCTATTTTGATATGAAACAACTCATCATCGTCATCACATGAAGAGTTGTCATTTTTGTTTTCATCACTTGCACAATCTTCAGATTCATCATCATCAACAATAAAAACGTCTAGAGATGGTCTGTAGTGAGAAAAACAAAAAGAAATAAAACATCCAAATGATGACACCTATTGTAATTGAAGGTGAAATGTTCTTATCTGTCTATGTTTTTTTAAGTCCTACTAAAAGAACTTTCTATAGCATGCAAAATTTTGAAAGTCTATTCTAAATGAGTTGATTCTCCATTGCATGTATTTCAATACAGTCAAGTCCATTCATGATGGCTAGGGTCATAATGGCAATCTGGGTATTATGAAGCTTTTACAACAATCCTTTTTGACTCCTAGTTTTGTGTAATTAAATATTTCTGCTATAACAGACCCTACAAATGATCTTTTTGCTATAACAGGACACTGAAAGATCTAGACCTAAATAGAGATTGTATTACTGCGAGTAAATTTAGCAACTTAGGGCATAGTTCGATAGTCATTAGCATATACACTTAGACTTGTCATTAATCCATATTAATGTCTACCTATTGACATTGTCTCACTCCAACAATGCAGAACAACAGCTCTTTGAATGATAGATTCCCATGCATAGTCGACGACTGTGCATTGGTCTCTTTGTTTCGAACACACACAGGACGGCGCCTTTCAGTTACACCTAGACCAGGTAGGGTGCCCAGGTGACACTTACCTATGCTCAGGTGGCTAGGTGCAATCTTTTTTTGACCGAGACGAAAAACAAAAGTGGGAAAAAATTGTTGTTGGCACTTCGTGTGATTGGTCACACCACAACCTCAAAAAAGCAGGATCTTAGGCGACAGGAGTGGGATCTTAAGGGGCAAATTGATAAATAAAAATTCCTTTTCCCAAGAAAAATGGGATCTTAGGTAGAACAAGATCTTAGGCGGTCACTACTGTATTTGGCCATCTATCAAACATTTAACTATAATATAAAAGGAATTTGCCTCACATCGATTTAAAGAACTACTTGCCTAAAAATTTTAATGATCTTTTTGTTGGAGGGTGTGTTTGTTCTAACAATCCTTAAACGAAAAAAAAATAAACACAAAAAATAATTATCCTGTACTGGAAAAAGGAATATGTCCTTTCCAACAGACACCTCAAAACTCAAAAAAAAAAAAACCAACCCCACAACAAATTAAGTTATTTTCAGCTTACAACTCTTTTCTTCTGCTTTCTTTCTGTGCATCTTGCTTAATGTCTTTCTTTACTTTATTCAGAACTGAAAAATAAATATGCAAAAAGTGAGTAATTTTTTGTTAGCAAACAATCAACAAATCAGTCTATGCATCTATATAGCAATATGATACATACCAAAAGAATGTGATGTAATGTCTCTCCCATTTCATTAATACAATTAATCTAATTTTTACTTTACAAAAACAGCAAACCAACATAAAATTTGGCCATATGACAAGTAGTTTCAGGCAGTCAGCTCAGCTTTATAAAAATAACTGTTCCAAAAGATATTGAGACAGAATGACAATAATGTATAAAACAGTGATAAACATCTCTTTTTATAGCGTATATCAGAGAAAAAAAAATGTAGCAAAAATAATATACGGTTCAACCTGTCATAGCCATTGCCAGCTTTTAATGTATTTAGTGAGTCATTTGTACACTTATGGTCAATGCTCTGTCACACTCTTTGCATTTTTCCTACATTATTAACCTGTTCAGCTAGAATTTTCGCCTATAAAAAAAGAAATCTGATCATATAACTCATATTCTTAAAAACCTTAATTGGTTGCCAGTCAGGCAGAAAATTGGTTTTAGGTTGGAGGGAGAGGATTTTGAAACCAAAATTTTCCCTACACATTAGAATTTGACTCATACACAGGTGGGATGGGCATGTGACGCTGAGTTGAAAAATGCAGACTTTTTTCCACTGCGCTTCTGGTTACCATGGAAATGGTGGCCATCTTGGATTTTGGCCCAAACTTTCACACATTTTCATATACGATAGGCGTCCACATTTTTTTATGTATGCCTTTCATACTTTGCACACTTCTTTTTTGATACAATATCTAAAAACGATTAGAAGGAATTTCGGTTATATATAAAACTTTAATTGGCATGAATTTTTTAAAAAGAGTCCATAAGAATGTATCAAAAAGCACAAAAAAATTATACAAAAAATTAAATTTTCACAAAAGTAATACTAATATCGAAAAGTTCTTCTGATAACTTTGCGTTTTGGTCCAAACAACATTCCCACCAAATTTCATCAGGATATCTTAAGAAAAAAAATGAGATCCACAATAAAGTCAAATAAATAGCATTTTAAGAAAAAGGAAACGCAATTCAAGAAAAAATATGATGAAAAACATCAGGAAAGACCACAAAAACTGGACATGAAAATTCAAAACATAGATGTATCACACAAACCAGACCTCTCTCGTCTAACAGACTCTTGCCTAGGTCTGAGCTCTCTTTTCTTATCTTGCTATAGGCTTTTATGGTTAGTCTGGAGTTCACTTTTGAAGGGTCGTTTATAATGCTCCCTGTTTGTGCTCAGTCTTCAAGCATCTCATCCAATGCCTGCGCCTATTGATTTTTTTACAGTAGCTAGACCGGCAGAACCATCATTGAACACCACAGCAAGCTTTTCAGGTAAGGGAATGCCTCTTTGCAGCATTGGGACAACACACTTTGATGAAAATACTAATTAGGATTTTGTGAAGCCCTCAGTTTTCTCCCTCCGCTGTGCTCTACAAAACAGCAAATGGTCTCCAATTTTGCTGCTTAAGGAGTCAGAGTGTAAGAGCAGTAAAACAAGACCAAATATTTGAGCCAAATGGCAGTATACATTATGAAAGGCATGTTCCTGCACTTTTTGAGAGACAAAAGTTGTGTTTTTCTCTTAAATTGACATACAGATCAAGGGATCACCCAATAAAACATTCGTAAAAAATGAAATATGCACTGAACCTACTAAAATTTACCTGAATTCCTAAGAGAAATGATAACTCTTGGTGGACATATAAAAATCCAAAATGGATCTTTTGGTCAAAAATTGAGTCTC
>JAOWAY010031022.1:0-12203 GCA_028565895.1 Goniobranchus geometricus
AAGAAGAAGAAGAAGAAGAAGAAGAAGAAGAAGAAGAAGAAGAAGAAGAAGAAGAAGAAGAAGAAGAAGACGAAATAACAGAGAACAGACAGGCAAACATAAGACATCATTATAGGCTACACATTCCTACAGTGTAGTATAAGACACAATTATTTACAGACCTAGACAGAGACAAAGTCTTCTCTCGTCCTCAAAGACGCAAAATGATCAGGTTTCTATCGCATTCGCTGAGCAGACTTTGCCATGGAAGAAATATAACTGAAATTTCCATATATTTCTAAAATGACCTAGAGGAATAAACGCCTTCGCCTTTTACATCAAAGACTCACCAGAAGAAAGGAGAAGGAATTCGATATCGTCTTGTGATGTGGGCTTGGTATCGTCAACAGTATCGTCGTCAAACTCGTCTAGCGAGTCTTTGTCCATGGACAAAGATCGGCGTTTGTATTCGTCCATTTCGATACTTTCACCGTCATCAGCATCGATGTCATCGTTTTCGACATGATCTCTGGCTTTTCTTCGCTTCACAACTGGTACAGATTCATGCGGAATGAAACCACTGCTCGTTATATTACCAGAAAATATGAATTCTTCCATTCTTTTATCTGCCCACGTGACCATCTTTTTACCCTCGTGAAAATAAGCAGAAGTGTCAATGAGGTGGGAGAAGCACGAATTCATTATATCCTCATTTCCGGTATCGCTGGTCTCCGGTACACTATGAAATTCGTCTCGCTGGTCCATGTCTTTAAATTCTACCTCATCTTCGTCGTCATCGTCCCCACTATCCCCTTCCTCCTCCTCCTCCTCTTCCTCCTCAATTGAATATAATTCTAAATCTGAAAGCAGCGAATCATGTCTGGACCGCAATATCCCTTGGTCAATGACGTATTTGCTTTCTTCATAATATGTGTATGCACCCTCTTCGTAATTGTCATAATACTCCTTTTCATCGTATTCGTCCCTACCTACTTCATCATCATTAACATTTTCATAATCGTTTTCGTCATCGTTGTCAGCATCATCTTTATCAACATCACCATCGTATTCGGCTGCCCTTTTAAACGGCCGGTCAAAACAACTGAAATCAGGCGGCGTAATGGTGTTTTTATTGTTGATTACGTTTGTGGTGGCGCTGACCGCGCTGTTGTAAGAAGCGGCGGTGGAGGTTGTAGCCAATGAGTGAACCTCTAAAGAAATAAGCCTCTCCGCCTCTTCGAAGGCCTCCAGTTCATTCGCCTCCTCAAACACGTCGGAAGCGGCTTTCGCCGTGTCTTCTTTTTCTTCCAACGAGGTCTCCTTGATTTGTCTCTCCTCCGTCTCTGTAAAAAATACTTCTTCTTCGGATGGAGCGTCCTTCTTCGAGCTTTCGCGAGGGTTGTTTTCCATGCCTAAAGCAGCCACTTCGTACTGCACATTTCCGAAAATATTAGGCGCCTGCGTCATTGGCGAGTATTGGTCGTCGTTTATTACCTCTTCTTCTTCTTCTTTTCCATCTTCGTCTTCTTCTTCTAAAGTCATTTCTATCCTCATTTGTTTTTCTCTCCGTTTTTGCTTTTCTTCTTCCAGTTTTAAAGCGGTAGGAATATCCACTACAGATCTCGTGAGGTCGGGATATTTCCTCTCGCACCAAAAGTCGTCCCCCTCCTCCATGAGATTCTCATCAGAGCTCATAAAGACACGTTTTGTGAGAGGGAGAGTCAATTCTTCTATATCGGCGTCAAGGCTAATGTATTCCACATTGAGACATGACATTATATCTAATTCAATATCCTCGCCGTGAATTTCATCTTCGCCATTTTCTTCTTCGTTGACTTGGATGCCTTCTCCACTTTGTATCGAATTTCCTTCCTCATGCGAGTATTTCTTCACATTCGCGTTTCCATCGGTTTCTCCGCAACTGATCCCAGCAGAAGTTAACCTCTCGTTGAGTTTCTCTTCGGTTTTGTCTATCTCAACTCTAAGTTCCAAATTCTCAAAGTCCGTTTTTGAATGGAAAGACTTATGGGATTCAAACCCCGGATAAAGAAAATGCAAGCACGGCTCATCGCCGCTGTAGCCTAATTTATCTGCAGCGTCTTCCATAATGCATTCAGCCAATTTGTCCTCTTCTTCTTGTGCTTGTTCTTCATCACCCTCTTGCTTCTCCCTTTCTCCCTCTAATCTATCTCGATTCTGTTCCTCGCGTGGCATATTTTCTGTAAGTCGTTGCACTTCTATTTCTGTGACTCCGACTCTTTTTTTTCGTTTTGCTTCTTCCTCGCCTGTGTCTTGTCGGGCACTTGCTATTTTCACGTCATCTCCGCTCAGACCAAAGTCTGTGCCACAAGACTCAGTGTGTATGATATGTGCATATTCATCGGTCACTTCCGCATTTGCATTTTCCTCTTTCATAGACGGACTGTCCTTTGCCTCCTCCTGTGAGGTCTCATTCTCTGGAATTTTAGTGATCTGAACACCCATTCGGACCTCGTTGTCACAAGCCTCCTCCAGCTCTTCATCGTCCTCCAAACACTGAGTAAAATGAACGCCTTCTAAAGGAAACGCATCCCATTCCCAACCGTTATCAACGTCTCTATCAAAGCTACTAGAATCAAAGGTACCCGAATCAAAACTGCTCGAATCCCCCCTGAGGCATTTAATATCTTCGGCCACTTTACGCTCCAAATAGTTCAAATGTTCGGGTAAAAGCACATCCTTCTGCTCTGCCAGCACCGATGAAAACGTTTTCAGGTCGTAAAGGCCTTTCGTTATAATTGTAATGTTACTGTTATGGGTATCCTCGGTAGCATCTCTCATGATTCCAGAAAGTTCGCCGGCGTGCCAAAGGGAATCGACACTTCTAGATCTCTCCGCTTGCTCCTCTTTTACTTCATAGCTTCTGTCGCTACGGCCATTCATATACTCGTCGTCGTCAATGGAAATGTCTGTTTTGTCTCCACGTCTGTCGGTATTTCTGGTACTACTGACACACCTTCTTAATTCTGGTTGCGACACAGAGTTGACATTTTCGAGATTGCTCGCGCTGACATGATCTCCGAGTTTAATAGGAATTCCAGAAGTGGCGTACACAATCTCAAAAGCGTCACATTGCCCTGTGGGCTTACTTCCTATCGCGTTGTCACTTCCTAAATAGGTCAAAGGATTGTGGGAAGGCTCAGAGACCTCACTACTTTCCTGGTACCCTGTTCCCCTATTCAATTCATTTCTAAATTCAAAACCGCCGCTTTTTTTAAGGTCAAAGGACATTAGGGTGGTTTTACTATTTGGAATGACGTACACACGGGTAATCCCAACACGGTTCCTGGAACTACAACGGTCGGAATAATCATCCGAATGGGATGACATTCTTTCAAAACAGTCACTATCTTGATTTGAAAGCAGGTCTTTTACCGAAGAACTGCGGCAAAGCCTGTCTTCAGATTTAGCTCTTGGCGAATCAGCCAAGCGCATATTCCCTTCAATAGACACACATTCGTTCACTATCTCATTTTGTACTTGGTTTTGCCTTTTTAACGCCAGACGTGTCGGTTGTGTACTTAATTTTATACCAGACTCTCGTTTGTAAGCAACCGGGTTGTTTCGTATAGAATTCAATTTGCACGCGTTAAATTCCGTATCCATTTCCATCTCCTCGTTATCATCTTGTTGAATTTTATCGTCCTTCGGATGATTTCCTTGATACAAATCCTCTGATATATTGATCCCATGCGTATTTAAAATGCCATCTCTTTTCAAGTCTTCCCCTGCATCGGAGCGTAGCTTTTTGCCATCGCCATCGGAGTTATCAGCCTTTAAATGTTGGGGTATGAAGAGGACGTCTATCCGATTGCCGTTTGTGGGTATTTGTGACTCAATGTTCATTTCTACCGTTTCCTCTTCATCTCCCTCCGTCTCTCCGTCGCTTTCTATTGAACACATCCTTGTATCACACCTGTTCGGCTGATTCCCGTCGCCTGATAGCGGTCTTTGATCTCCAGTTTTCTTGAATTCTTTGTAATTGGCTTCAGCTTTTACCTCTTTCATTACTCTCCCTCTTGATATCCCTTCTCTTGATTTAGGATTGATTCCTTTGTCATCGATATGACATTCGCTTATCGTTTGATCTGAGATGTGCTTCAAAGTGTCTGTTTCGAAAGGGCTGATAGGAAAATAATTGAAATTATCCACACCACTGCCATCAGTGGAGCTTTCGGCGATTGGCGTACTTGTTTTGAATAGATCTAAATTAACTTCTTCAGCATTGTTTTCTGGATCTGTTCTCACAGTCTGCAAGACATCTCTTTTATAATATGACACTTGCCTTTCGAGACCGAGTGATACTGATGACCTCGTGAATATCTTTCCTTCAGCAATCCAATTATCAATAGAATCGATACCCTCATGGCTCTGATCGCCAATGCCATACTGGTCGTTTCCGCGAGACAAATTTGAAAAAGGTCTGACATTACCGTTGGCATCCAACAAAAATTCCGTGCCTTCGGTACCGTCTTCTATGGCAGAGCTTCCGGCTATGTCATAATAGTTATGAGACATCAAATCCCAGCGAGTATCAAAAGGATTTGGATTCGTCTCGCTCTCAGCCGAATGGAAAGAATCCAAGCTCTCGGAAAATCCCGAGTGGAAGGAATCTGAAATATCCGATTTATTACTGTCTATATCTCCACCTCGACTTGGACATTCCTCTGCTTGAGTAGGCAGAATTTGGCTATCAATATCGGAAACGAGACTGATTTCATTGTTACATGAAGTTGGAATAGCATCGTTTGACACGAAAGCACCGGTATTCGAAAAGAAGCCAGAAGACGGTTCAGTTCTTGTGTTCTCACGGGTATTGGTAAAAATATTTGAAACATCCTCTCCTATAATTTCTAATGGATCGGTGAGATCAAGTCTTAGTACTCCTACATGATCCACTGTGAAATCATTGTCAGACTTCGCGTTACAAAATTCTGATGAACCAGTGTCCTGCTTCCAAGGGGCATCCGTCGTAAAATCACTGCTATTTAAACAGCCAGCTGGTCCAATAACATCACACTCCTGACGGATGCCATGAAATTCACAATCAATTTGAACAGGCTGACTTTCTTGCTCGCCCTCACAATGCTTATCGACAATTGGGGCATTTTTCACACCGATGTTTTCAAATACTTCAGGGTCCAAAGATTCCTCCCCCTTTTCTTCGTCTGAAAGAAAAACAATTTCATTCACAAAGTCGGCCCCTTCTTTTATTACGAGAGAATCTTCATCCTTCTCCTTTAAATGCAATACGAAGTCTTTGTCAAGAAAAGAGTCCACAACTTCAACCAACTGTGACCGTAACAGTTCGTGCTTATCCTTCACAGCGCGTTGAGATTTCTTCGCAATCTCGTCTGCTACTACTACCGTCCTTATCCCCTTACCTGTTGTCTCGTTTTCGTCGTGCTCGACAGCGCCGATGTCGTCATTGTTACAGCAATCATCGTCTTTGAAAAAACAACGCCCGACAGGAGCTCTGCGGCTCTCCCCTCTCCCTTTCCTCGTAAAGCCGTCGACACGAAGCGCCACATGTATGACTCCAGTTGGGTCCTCCTTCTCCCCGCCTTTCCCCGTCTCCTCGCAAGCCGCTATTACGTCAAATGACCCGGATATCCGCCGGTCATCAGATCCCCTGACAAGGTTATCCCCGATACTGTCCCTGTGGGTAAAGTTCACGGGGTCTTCATGCATGGCGTATTTCTGCGCTTCTTCGGGGCCTTTTGACTTCATAGCCGATTTGGCCAGGGTGGTTTTGCTCCAAATCGTGCGTGCATTGATTGAAGGGTCTGATCCTTTGAACGATTGTGGTGATTGTGGTGGGGACAGCTGTGGTGGTGGTGGTGAAATGTTATGGTAAACGGGTTCAGCTATTTCACCTGCTTGACGGTCGGACATGGTAAGGTCCCGCAAGTTGAGATCAGCATTACTCTCCTGTCCGCGAATCCAGTGACCGAAATCTTCTTTCGCGGTTAAGTGAGTTGATGACGTAAGCTGTTTGGTGATATCGAGGTCATTAGTTTCATCGTCATCGCCTCCAATCTGATTTTCGTACTCTGCAAACACGGTCTCATTATATGTGACAATGCTTTCGCTTTTCTTATCCTGCCGTGATCGCACATTTCTGGGTGTTTGTGCGTTTTCCAGAACCGCATGCTCGACCTCTTCCTGTTCCTTGTTTTCCACGTCACTTCCTTCTCCTATTTTTGCGAGAGCAAACGAGAGTCTATGCACTGATATAGATTCTTTTCGGGTTGGCAGGAAAGATATCACATCTTCATCATCATCCGAGCGGACATTATCCGCCAGGCGAAGGTCATTTAGCTTTGGGTACGAATCACAAACATCCTGAGAATCACTGATATCTAAAACAAGGGTATCCATCATATCATAAACGTCCCCGTACGCCCCCTCACTCTTTTCCTCTTCATCTTCTACAACCCTTCCAAGAGAACGCACATCATCCACTTTCGCCCCCATCTCGTCCATTTTCTCTCCTTTGTCCTTTTCTTTAATCCCTCCGCCAAGAGACGAAGATCTGCAAAGGGCACATGATATTTTTCCTTCCTCCACTCTAACATTCACGTCCTCTGTCTGTTCTTCTCGTTCACAGTCATCTTCCATTATCGCACGAAAATCCTGCATTTCAGAAATCGGACAAAACTCATTCACATCCTTCCTCATTTTCCTTTCCTCATTGCGCTCACTCAATTCCCCATGAAAAGGCGAATGTCTAAAAATGGCATCAGGTATAGAGTTATTTTCATCGGACGGAAGGTTGCCAGCCGCTAGAGATGGAATCATACTAAGAGGACTGAAAAATCCCGGCATTCCATCGCACTTATCGCCCATCTTATCACTCTGAGACTTGTCTAACATTCTCTCCTTCTCAGGTCTGTCGCCAGGCAAGGGCGTTGCGAATTCGGAAGATGAAGATGTTTTGGTTGTGGTTGTAAGTTTTGACATACCTCCCGTCGATTTTATCTCGCAACCTTCCACCTCTTCTCCGCTTCCATCGCTTATCTGGCACATCGGGTATAAATCTAACACAAACTTGAGAGTACCTATACCTGGTAAGGTTGATTCGTTTGAGACAGGAAGTACTTTCAGGCCATCTTGATTTTTACCGTTACTCTTACTTTCATCGTCGATTTTAGATGACTCCACGTCATCTGACACGTTAATTCCACCAGACGACATGCCTTGTATAACCACTCGCTCCGGGGATTCCCGATCTGTGGCAGACGGCATGTGCGAGATATCAAACGCGCCTCCTTCATCATTCAAATGTATTAAGCTTCTCCCTCCCGCATTCTGTGCTTCTTCTTCTAAATTTCCGGTGGTCCGAGATTCATTACTAACACTTTTTTTACTTTCAGTATAAAGTTGCGATCTAGACCTGCATTCAAACAGGACAAATTCCTCCGATTCTTTATTGAGCTCGATATATTCTGTCTCCGGCAAGTTTTCGTGGCATCTTTGAAATTCGGTCTCATAAGCTGTTCTTCCCATATCAGTTATTTCTTTGTCATCAAGGTTTCCCTTCTCTTTCTCACCTTTACATTTCACTCCACATAAATCAATCTTGTTTGTTTCTCTTAGTTCATCCAGTTCCTGTTCAATGACTTTTATCTCGTTAACTTCTTCCACACACCACTCAGTGTTTTCCTTCTTCTCTCCTCTCTCCTGAAGAATTCCTTCGTCGATCTTACTTTCATCTGTAGCTCTTATCTTTCTAATGATTTCAATGGCCGCCTCGCTCCCCACTGTTTCTTTTATCTCGAAGGATCCTTCACCGGTTCCACGACCAGCTGTCTGTCTAATCTCAGTACATTCTTCTTCACTTTTCTTACCAAGTTGAGTTTCTTTCAATTCCATTAGCGCGCATTCAACTTTCTCAGACTGGCGAGCTTCTGCCACTTTTCCCACTTTCATTCTACCATCAACGTTTTCCGTTACCTCTTCACCGCGTAAATGCGTTCGTATTTCTTCTTCATTCCTTGAATTTTCCTCAATTTCGTTTCCCGTGCCATGATTATCATCGTCAATATTATTATCATCCTCGCTGGCCTTTATCTTCATCCATGGCTCATTGCTAGGTATCTCTTTTACAATATTTATCACCTGGCAAAATTCTGGTTTATAGAGGACAGCATGGGTATCCGTTTCCAAAGGTGTAATACTATCCTTCTTGTCTTGCCCTCCTCTTTCTAGCATGTCACGATTTTCCGTTGGCATTTTCTGGTTCCAAGAGAGAAAATAGGTAAATTTACCCGCATCTTGGGTGAAATATGGCATTTGGGCTGCTGAGCCTGCTTTTATTTCGTTTTCAAGTCTGACAACGTCTTCGGCGTCTCTAACTTGACCCAAATCGCTTTGCTTGGCACACGGCTTTGGTGGCATTGGTGTGCAGATCTGGTTTTCACAAGCGGCGAGCTGGTTGTCTGAGAAGTTGCTAATGTCGTCAGTAATATTCTGAGAATTTGAATATTCTGTTGCTTCAACGTTTGGAGACAAAATAGATTCAGAAAGGGGATTCATGTTCTTTGATGAAGAAGAACTCGTTCCCTGGCCTAATATCTCAATGACGGGATCACAAGAACCTACTGGAGATTCTCTTTTATCTTTGACAGAAGCTTTATCGTAAACTTTATCTGTTTGCAAAACATCATTTTTTCTTTTGGTCACTGGTTTTTGAACGGTGCTTGATTTTTTGCCTGCTGAAGCTTTTCCTTTCTGAAAAGATTCAAATTTGCTTATCATTGAAAAGATCTTATCCCTTTGCCTAGACTGGGGATTACGGCACTCTCTCCGATGAGTTTCAGAAGGCGTGTGTCTATTTCCTTGGAAAAGATCTTTGGCCGTTTTCACTTTTGTTTCTGATATAAAGGCTTTCTCTTTGTCCGTGTACACTTTTTGGACCACGTGCCCAGTATTGCCCGTGAGTAAAGACATCTTGGACTTAACTGAGCCCAGAGAAGGAAACGATAATTTGGTTTCTTCCACGTCACTCTTTGTATCTAAACTCTGTGTGCGAGCCAGCGCGCGCTTTTCTTTCACCTCTAAAACCACATGTGGCTCGGAAGCACATTCTGTATTGCTTTCCCGTCGTATTTCATCTTCAGAAATGGTTGCGATTGTTGCTTTAACACTCATGTCAAAGTTGCTATCATCCAAACTTTGAGCTCGTTTAGAAAAATCAAGCCTTTTCTGCGTTTTATCTGTTTCAATTCGGTTAATGGAAGACGCAGTATTATCACCTCGGGACGATGACAGTGGAGACAAAATCATCACCTCTTTTTGTAACGATAATGGAAACGCTTGAGACTCACAAAACAGTCTTTCCTTTTCTGTTTCACCTGGACCGTGGTAAAATCGAGTCGCTTTTTCGGTGACGTTTTGACCTCCAGCAGTCAAAGAAGCAGCCCCGAAAGAAATACTATTCCCATCCCGTGAAAGACTTTCAGGTCTATGACAGTCTATTGTTTCCGAAGGCATAACAGAAGAAATATCGTCTTCTCCGTCGAGGCGACATCTTGTGGGTGGCGTTGCACGAGGTCTTTTTGGCTTAGGGGGCACAACTGGAGGCCGTTTAGGTTTTGGGCGAGGCTCTCTTGGTTGAAAGACTTCTTTGGATGTTTTCTGTTTTGACTCTAAATTTATGAATGCCTTTTCCTTTTCCGTGTAAACTTTCTGAATTGGATGGCTTACGCTCTCAGAGAGGAGCTTCAGCCTTGATTTGACTGAGATTATGGGAAGGACTGTTGTGGTACTGGCAGCTTCACCAACGTCTTCATTATCTGCCTCGCTTTCAAAACTGTGACCGTGATTATGGCTACCACTAGAATTTTCTCTCAGATATGCTGCATTTTCTGACACCGTGGCAATATCACTGCTCCGCCGATTGTCGTCTGGAATACAATCGGCAGCTTGCTCTGCTCCTCTTGATTCTGGTCCCTGATCAGTCTGCGACGCATTTCCATAATTTTCAATGCCTCGTCCACGAGTTGCTAAATCAAAATCGTTCTCATGAGATTTATTTGCTGATTTTATGTAGGATGTAGGATGTGTGACAGCCGTCTGTCTGTCTTTCGAATTGCTTAACAAAGAGCGTCGAGAAGGCGTGCTTTCCTCATCCGTATGAGGTGCATGGAGGTCAGACTGAACGGTTTTAAAATGTGTAGTCTTTCCAAGCGAGAGTAAAGTCTGATCTGAGCTCCCCTTCCGAGTGATATCGGGGCTGTCAACAGGTGACGATGAAGAAGCAGTGGAAATGGCTCCTTGATTGCCTTGGTAGGAAAGGGGCGAAATTGCATGGCTTTGATGTGAGAGGAGAAAGGACGAGTATCTTAACTGTAGAAGTGGCGACGAGGACGATGAGAGGGACATTGGTGAGGGAGACGATGACAAAGGATGAGGATGAGGCTCTTGAGATGGGAATATATTATGAGATATGGCACTTTGACTTCCAGATTCGGAAATCCCTCCCTGTTTGTCGTTTAACCATGAAAAAACTCGGAATTTCTCTCCACTGCTCTCCGATGCTTTCTCTTCGTCGAAGCTCGATGCGGACAGTATCGAAACATCGGAATCGTGCCCGGTGGTTGACGAAGACGAGATGACCTCATCCTCCAAACTCTCTCGTGAGCCTAATGAAGGAGGTGGTCGACACCCTTGTCCAGAAATGCTTCCGCATCTTTGAGGCAGGATGGCACTGAGATCATCACGTCGCAGGCACCTTATTGCATTGACGCTTTCTTGTACCGCAGACGACGATGGTGATTGTTTTGAGGTATCGATGCCCAAAGAGTGGCGATATTGTTCTTTGAAGAGATCGATATCCTTCTGCAATGTGGCAGATGCTGTCGTCGAATCTTCCTTCTTTTCCATGGGAAGGCACATGTTACGACCATCCAACAGCTAGAGTATTGACTTGAAACGTAATCGATTCCTGTCTGTATCGATGACATAAGTCAAGCATAAAATGTTCCGTCGACTGGTCAAGAAGAATATTTTATCATCATTCTGACAGACAATCCCTGGTCGACATGACTAAGACAAAAAAAGTCTGTTTCCAAAATGCATTATGCATTAATCTCTTCTTTTTGGTTACTGCAATGAAACATAAATACGGTTGAATAGAACTTACATTCACGGAGCCAAGGCTGAAGTTTCATCTTGGAATCAACTTAATTCCTTCATGATACAAGACAGTACTATAAATAAAGTGGGGCACTGTGAAATTAAACGAAGGACATTTTGCAAAATCTAGAACCGCACCTGGAATTGCACCACAAAACAGTCTTCACTATACCACCCATCTTCATCACATGCCTTGAAAATGGACTTGAAACCAGATTGAAAAACAAATTACTCCGCGCAGGGAATATTAAACACAAACCAAAGTTGAATGAACATGATAAAATAAAATATTGAATTAAACCCCTATTAATATTATTGATGATACGAGTATTCGAAAACGAAAGACGAAACCAATATGTCTAGCACCCTCCTTCAAAGCCAAAGACCAGACGACACATTATGTTTAATGCTCTACACAAACGGATGTTCTGCTATCTGAACAAGACTGGTACATAAAGCACAAAAGGAGGCCGTGGGGTGTTTTGGTTTTGGTTGAGTTAGTAAGTCTCTTTAATTGATGACGTGTTCAATGATTCTAGTCTCAATGGAGCTCCCCATGGGGTCTTGTGTGTTCACACAAGCGTGACATTCTATTTGGATTTGATAACAGCATTATTATGCTACACATCGTGCGTATAAGGCAAGAACAGAGATAAGGATAAGGTTCAAAGTCCGTCTGACAAGATGATTGGATGCCAATCGCCTGGTACTGATCTACGGCTGTGCGGAGTGAGGAAAATCGTGGGAGAAGACCGACAAGGATACGGGTCGGACGGGTGATCCGAACCGAAGACATTCAGTTTTAAAGTTGAATACTTTACCTACCGGCGGAAGACAATTTATCATCTAGCGCGGAAAGTAATAAGAAAAGCTAAATAGAAAAACGGCAACAAACACAACAAGGGAGAGAGATAGATAGATAGATAGATAGATAGATAGATAGATAGATAGATAGATAGATAGATAGATAGATACACAGAGAGAGAGAGAGAGAGAGAGAGAGAGAGAGAGAGAGAGAGAGAGAGAGAGAGAGAGAGAGAGAGAGA
>JAOWAY010031133.1:0-18921 GCA_028565895.1 Goniobranchus geometricus
AAAAATAATAATCATAATAATATAATAATAAAATTATTTTAAAAGAACCAATAATAAAGCTAATAATTCTTTAAGATGCATCCAGAATTTGGAAGACACAAAAAAAAAAAGCAAGGTGGGAAAAAGAAAAACTTAATTATTGACTCAGCCACTTAATGTTAGAAATTGGATATCTCTCTAGGTTAGATATATTTTGTGTTATATCTAGATCAACATCTAAACAGACTAATGGCTGACAAGGGGTTAATAAACATATACATGTATTTCAATAAGTTCATGATGATCTAGTGCCTCATCGGTTCCCCCTCCCCATGCTTCCACAATTGGTGGCCTATCAGTGAGCATGATTTAATTGTTTATATCCGATTTGTACCTAGCCTGAACGAGAGATCTAGATCTAGATGCTCAACCACTAGACTACAGGGCCGATTTGCCATGGGTGCCTAACACAGGCTGACAGAGAATGCAAAACACGGGTCTTTCTTCCACAAGGGTGTCTTATGATAAATTGAAAGAAAATCTCCACAATTAAAGTCCTTTTCAGAGAGTAATTAGTACAACCACTTGAATTTATTCTTCACTAGATCTAGAATTAAGTACCATCTACATTTCTGGATCAAGATCTAGAAATCTAGCCACATCAAGGTTATTTTTCTTTTCTTAGCACTGCTTCTTTCATGAAGTCTAGATCTAGATCATCTAGAACTGACACTGACATAGAGATCTAGAAACATACCATTTACACTCGGATGAAGTCAAGAAAACAAAAGTGGACTGTGCCAGAAGGCTGTAGGAGGATTTGTTTGAAATACCAGAATTTATTTTTCTGACATGCATGGATCAGGTTTAGGTTTCACATCCCAGCAACCTAGATTTAGCTCATAAGCTTATGTGAAAACCCATTCCCTAGCCTATGCAATGCACTTTGCACTCGAAGGTGGGACACATGCAGAAAGTGCTTGGCAATGGCTAACTGGCCAATGCCGTATTCTGGAGCTTGTGGTTTTGCTTCCATCTTCTCAAAATGAAGGCGCCCATGATCTCACTGTTAAATCAATGCCTTCCTTCCTCAAATATAATTCTCGTCCTAGATGATTGTGCCCTTCAGCTCACATTTATGTAATTGCACACTCTGTGGGTATTATTTGACTCTTAAGATGGTTTCACTACTATGTCCACAAAAGAGCAAAGGTCACCACCCCATGATAGCTCTTCCGAAAGGGAGGAAAATAAAACTGCTAGATACGGCACGGTTAGTCAGCAAGCACTAGGCCTATTATGATACATTACTGGCCGTGAGCCTCCAGCCTTTAAAGCTATGTGTGCTAAAGTGCAGTTTCTAAGAAGTTGTCTTATGTGGGATGAAATCTCTGAAAACAATAACGACGCCTTGAGCAAAAGGAATCGTTTATTTTAAACCCCTTCAACCTAACCCATATGAGCTTCCAGATATATTGACGCATCAAATATCATGGATATTTAGTACTCAGACCTACACTACTTGGGCCGACCATACCTTCAACAACAATGAGTGTAAAGCTTGGTGGAAAGCAAAACCTCGATACCAATATTCAGGTTTACTATTTCCAGCCAATTATGTTTTTCTTTCGGGCAAATTCCCTGCCAAAAACTTATTTCCGATTTTTCGGCCAAATTTCAATTTTCAACTGGAAAATTTTTTTACAATTCCCAGGCAAGAAAATTTTCAGAAAATCAATTACTTTCGGAAGTCAGCCATCCCTTTATAAAGTAATCCTAAATTTGTAACCAAAGATCACAGTCAACTCAAGGCAAAAGACCTGCTACTGGTGAAAAAAATCAGGATCCAACAAGGGAAAAAGAACCAGGATGTGAGAGGGAAAAATTTTGGATCAACTACAGATATACTCATTAGGCGTGAAAGGCAAACAACTGAACAGCATCAGAATTTTTTTTTAACTGTTAAAACTGGCATGCAGCACGGTTACCATATTGTCTCAGTATATGCCTCTATATCATCATAAGAAATAATGCATTCCCTTTCAAATATTACTTAAAATACTTTGGAAAATTATGTATCTACTAAATTAGACATCAGAATTGCCAAAGTAAGATTTTTTGGTTATTTACAAAAGCCTTATTGCACACATTGGAAAAATATTAGACAGTTGTTTGTATTGTTGAGCAAATACAATTTTGAGAAGATGCCAAAAAGCACAAACGCCACAGAAAATGAAGGAAAAATTGGTTCAGAGTACAAGATTATCCTCCCCTCTTGAAACACAAAGCAATCCAGTTTGGAAAACAGATGGCTCATTAATATGAACCCAGTGAATGCTGACTAAGGAGAATCATCACTAACTTCAATCTCAAATTCAAAAGAGGACATGAAAAACAAGATGATGGAGCTGCCCTGCAACTAAAAGTAAAAGAGAAAGATTTGGAACATTTGCTGAACTTTACAAGCTGAAGGTATTGGTATTGGTAATCCTCATAAACAGGATGAGCTTTAGTCAATATCTGAACCTTTATCTTTTTCTTGTCTGCTTCATCTCTTTCTTTGTGTTTTTTTTTCACTTTCTATTTCTTTTGTAAGCACTTATTTTTTGGCTTGCTTTCATCCTTTCTAGTGTAAGTAACAATCATGCATGCTTTTAGTTTTCCTTCAACCATACGCAGAAAAGGTAGAAAATGACTGCATGTTTTTAAAAGGATATACTGGAGGGTGGCCTCTGGCGCCATAGGCATAGTCTGGGGGACAAATCAGTTTGGCTCTCTCACCTACCGACATCTGCAATGAAAAATGTATATAACAAATCAAAACAACAATTTTATTTCATGTCATAAAAATAGAATAATGCATCCCTTGGCTTCCATTTCAGGTGTAATGACCAAATTCTTTAATTAATCATTAAGAACATTCCTTATTCAACTGGTTTCAAAAAGGAAGGCAAATATTCCTCTTACTCATGAATTAATAATTTAATGAATGATGACTTACAATGTACTAAAATGGAAAAGATATAAGATCACCTATCAAAATTGTGCAACTTTAATATCTGTATGTTTAGTAGTTCAAAGTAATTTGACTTGCGAACATGAACATCGGCATAAATATACATGCGCACACACATACACACACACACACACATCCATGTCTTGTGCTCCGCACATGGTGTGCCAACATTGCACATCTGAAGAAGACTTTTCTTTTTAACTATAAACTCTTCCTTTTAGTAACTGTTGCACATTAAGAAACTCTCCCCTAATGAAGTTAATGAGTTGGCTTTGACATTACAAAGTATTATGTCACTTAACATTCTTATCTTTTGCAAATATTATGCTTGGGGGATGTGAAAGAATGCATTAACTCTATATGATACTACTGCAATTAAGAACAACAAAAAAAAACATTTGGAAAAGGCAATATTGAATTAATGAAAACACATAATATGTTTTGTCTTTTTTTTAAGAAGAAGGAACCACTTGGTGACCAAGAGAGGAGGACTATGCCCACAGATACACTTGGTGACCAAGAGAGGAGGACTATGCCCACAGATACACTTGACTTGGTGACCAAGAGAGGAGGTCTATGCCCACAGATACATTGACTTTGTGACAAAGAGAGGAGGACTATGCCCACAGATACACTTGACTTGGTGACCAAATGAGGAGGTCTATGCCCACAGATACATTTTATGTAACAGAAGGCTAACAAAAATGTGATTGGAGATTGCAATGTGGTACAAGAGTGGACATGACAATGTGACACCAAATTGTAAGAACCTTGAAGATGTAGGCTAGCAAAAGGCAAAGAGAAGAAAAAAGAATCTATGTTGAGCCTATACATGTATAAGATGGAGCTGTGTCAAGATTGTTGCCATTTAAAATTCTGAGGGGTATCTTAATTCTAGCAGTGAATAATGCCAGAGTGATGATGTTAATTCTAGCAGTGAATAATGCCAGAGTGATATTCATAGGCAGGTCAGCTATTGCAGATGTGATAGGCAATTGCAGACAAGATCCTTGGAATGACATGGACCCTATAAGAAAAGAGAATTATGCAGGTATGTTTGATGGTGGAACAAGGACATGCAAAATACAATTAATAAGAGAAAAAGCCTGCAAAAAAGAAATGGGAGATAGAGAGACATTAAACAGAGGGATATATGGGGAGGAAGTCAGAGACGAAGAGAGCACGGTTATTGGCCAAAGTGGAGGCATGTAATACATATAACTATAAAAAACTCAATCTGATGATGGGTGAGAAGGATGTGTATGGACATTAAACATGGGGAACATAACAAAAAGGATGTACATGTATAAAGTTAGAACAATACAGAATGTAGATGTGGATGGGCATATATTGAAGAACCTGGCCAGGTGTCACGCAGATGTAAGAAATGATCCAAATACTCTTTTAAAAAAAACTCAAGACTGAGACAGAAAGTTGGGATTATGAAATGAAGAGAGGTTGTGGACCCAATCAATAAGATGGAAATGAGGGTGCCTAAGAAAAGGTGATGTTTTTGGCTCACAAATTTTACGGAGATTGCAGTTGAGTATCCTAGTTCCTGAACGAAATTTTAGAAGGCGGACTACATCTGAGAAGTGGAAAAATAAGACATCTGAATTTCAAGAAGAAAACTGATGTTCACAGACACAATTTCCCCTAACAGCATGAAGTTGATCAGCCACAATATGAACATACAGAGAAAGAAATTAAAACCAATGATGAGACTGAGAGGACAGGTGATGATATATGAAAACGTCACTACTATTTTGTGTGAGGTTTCTTTTGTTTCATTCTGGTTTTGTCTTGTTGCCCAGCTTAAAGACCAAATCCTTCCCAACAGTTCTGGTTCAGCGACATGGTACCACATTCATTTATCAGGCTTCCAGCAGCTTCTGCTATGTTCATAGTCCAGGATTATCTTCTCTTTCTATTTCTTTTTCTACGAATCTTTCCCTCAAAGATCATCTTTTGAACGTTATTGTGAAGTCTTTTGTATCTGAGTAGATTTGACTTCATTCATTATATTGTAGTTAGGAGGTTGACATCTTTGAGAGCGAGCTCATGAAGGAATTTTTTGTCATCTTCTCAGTCCGAAAATATGTCCTTATCTTCTGTAGACCCACATTCCAAATGTGTTAATCCTTCTCTCTGTTGATGTTGTAAGAGACCAAGTTTAAGTTAAGGTAGACCAGATGTTACATTTTACGACTTCTCTTTTCACATTTTCCATCATTAGTTGACCAAGGTACATGAATGAAGCAACTTGTTCAATGTTGTTGCTATCTATTTGTACATTGTCTGTTGAACTGTCCCATCTTTTTACTGAATACCATTGTCTTTGTTCACTTTGTGTTCATGAGAAAGCCACCCTTTTCACTTTTCTCTTTCACGATGTTCACCATGATATGAAGCCATATTCACATACTGTCAGAAGAACTCTGTCATCTGCATATCATAGATTATCAATGTTCAAACCACCTATCAATCTTGGAATGTCATCACTCTGACGAAATATGATTTCCATACAAAGACTGAATGGAAACTTTGAGAGGATGCATCCTTTAGGAACTACCCTCCTTATCTTAAAATATTCTGATGAGGAATCAACTTTTTAAAGTTTTGTGCTCTGTAGCCAATACGGATTGCCAATGATGGCAAACTGCTTTGTTTACTTATTGAATATTTATGGCACGGTGTTACTCCACAAATGGTGAGGACATGACTCAGGGGTGATGGAGTGAAGTGCTCTCAGCTGTACTTGGGATACATCATCACATAGGATAACAGCGACCGGAGGAACCGATGGGCTTTCCAACCACAATGGAACAGCATCCTCTTTAGCAGCGAGAGTTACTTCAAATTGTCTTACTCTGATGAGAGTGTTCATATGTTGCGACCAACATCTTCCCATTTTCAAGATGAGAACACAGTTGAGGTTCAACAATTTAGTGACAGCTGTGTCATGGTCTGGGATGACATAAGTGGAGATTAAAAAATTCCTTTCATCTTGACTCAGGCAAATCTGAACACGAAACGTTACCTGGTTGATGCAATGGTTATCCATGTTGTGCCCTGGATTCAACAAAATGATGAGGTCTCAATATTCCAGCAATACAAACGCAAGGCCATACGCAGCAGTCATCTACCATTGTTTTCTTGAAAAATGCGACATTTCTGTGATTCTATGACTTGCCCAAGTGCCACGCCTTTCTCTAATCAAGCTATCAAGCACCTCTCAGACATTCTTGGTCGCCGTGTTAGGGCAAGAGAACCAAAAACATTAAAAGATTCAGAAGATATGCTAGTTGAGGAGTGGAAGAATATCCCCAAGGAGGCAATCAAAAATCTAATTAACTCTATGAGAATGCAATTCCACCATGTCCCACAGGCAAATGGTGGCTATGCAAGCTCTAAAATCGTTTTCAGAAGTGAATTTTGCAATTTTTCCGTTTAAATAATTGGATGAGGCCCTACATTTTGAGGGTTCGCAAATATTCAACAAAAACTTTGAAAACAAATGAAATTTTTGTTGCATATCGTAATCATTTAAGTGTATGAGATAATTCTTTGAGGAGGTTGCAATTTCATTTTTGCCATTTGACTTATTACTCCTTGCGTTTTTAATGTTGCCTTGCATAATTTACCTCATATTAATACATAATATGTCATCGCCATGGATAGAGAAAAGTAGAAGATCCTTTCCTTGAAAAATAAAGAAGCAGTTTAGGTCTGATCAAGCAGCGATACAGCTTCAAGTCAGGCATATCATAATACAACACCAAGAAGAACAACTTAATTAGTGCCTATTTACTATGTAATATTTTCTTGTGGAAATATCCCATTCCCTCAAATAAAAGTACAATATAAGAAATTATTTCACTTTGTAACTCTACCCACGCATACACACATTCATATCCTATTTGTGATTTTTTTCTTTTAGGTAGGTGCTTAAAAGCATCTAATATAGCATTATTCTATTGCTACCAACTGTTACCATAAAAGCCACATGCAAGAGTGCAATGGGTATGCCTGTCACTGTCAGCATTTATTCACATACTAGATCTAAGTCCTACCCTGTTGTCTGTCCCTTCATATAATATAATAGAATGAATTATAGTAATGAGATATACATAAAAGATCCCAATTGAATCCCCAGCCAACCATTATGACACACTTATTTCAACCTTTGTTTATAGAGACAATATCCTCCTCTATTTAAACTTTTGACTTCAGCACTCTTACCTTTCTCCATATCAAGATATCTTCCTCTAAAAAAAAATATTTTTTTAAAATAAAAAATTACCATTTCCCATACCTTTGCATCTAACTGTGAGCAGATTAATATTTACCATTACTTCCAAACCTGTCCTGAGTACAAACTATCCTCCTTACCCAGTAACATGCCCGCCTAATGAAAAGTATTTCTTGAAAAAGGCCATAAAAATGACTATTTTCACACATCAATTCTAAAACATAATTTTAAAATAAATGATAGCTTCCACATTCTTTCATCATCACCATTTACTATAAACATGCCAACTCTCATCATACATCCAGCACAAAGCAGGTATTCATCTTTAACCCAAGTTTATGCTCTCTATAAACTGACAGAAAGACTGTCAATGATTACCCATTAATCTGGGGGCACAGGGTCTAGACTCAGAGATACTATCTTAAAAAGAAATTAAGATAAAAAAATAAAGACAAAAACAATATTTCAACACGAAAAAAAGAAAATCCAACAGGTACAAAGGAAATTGAGGAATTCAAACTGCAAAGGGCATAGCCAGTAAATGTCTAAAAGTTTTTCAGCTACAAAACAATCTTTCTCATAATTATATAGTCCTTTATCTTGTATACATATTGACACTGCAGAATTCTATCAGCTAAACTTGAATTTAAAGTTCTTAGGAACCATGCCTTCATACAAACAAAAATAAAACTACAAGTAAGAGAAAAATCTCTGACTTCCAAAGTCTTTATCAATAAAATGCAAAACATCTGTGCATTCTATGTTGAAGATGAACGATCGAAGTTAGCTACATTTTCTTCTTCTTTTTTTTCTTTTATGCAAAAGTCAAATCAAGTCAATAGAATTCTGCAGCGCAGATATAATCATTAATCTACCCAATGGGTAAAGCAGTAATATGCTAAAGATTAAAAAATATTTAGATACCTGATAATATTAAGTGTCAGAAGTTAAATGTGCAAAACATACACTGAGTCTACGCTATGAAGTCCCTGAAAGATGTGCTTTTTTTTTTTTTTAATTGCTGAGAGAGAAATTAAATCCTGAAGACCTCGGGAGTTATTTGGCTAGGGTAAAACGTTAAACAGTATGTGTAAGTAGTGTCTCACGGCGACGAGAGACTCTTACCTTCATAACCCCTTCATCCCAACCTGTTAGAGGGAAAATAATAACAGACAAAATTGTAAAATGTGAATCTACACAATCTTGGGCTACCAGATGATGAAAATCAAAGTTAGTGGTTCAACTACACAATAAATTTACAGGAAAATCTAGACAACTATCAAAATCTGTATTATTAAAATAGAAGCAGTAGCAGTAGAGATGCAGGTAAATGTGTATTCATGGTTTCACTAGTGACAAGTAGAAACTGTCAAAGCAGGAATGCACTTACCACCATCACTGGTATAAAAGGAACAATTTCATTTGCAGAGCTTTCTAAAAGCAATAGCTTTGCTGAATCCTACAAAAACGAAGAGAGCCAATTTCCTTGAGGCGATTATGCCTAGACAGACAACACTCATTTCTGGTTTCTAAGGCACCAACTAGAATGAGAGATTTAATTTTTCATTCTCTGAACCAATTACCAGCTAATCACAGGTATGTGACCCATTATCACTTGCATGCTTTTGCATCCACGCGGGCTATGGAAATTTCAGTACACAAAGACATGACAGCGCCAAGATTTGAACCACAAATTCCTCAATCTGTGGCCAAAATCACCCAACTGATACAGCTATTTGTATGAGCACGTCAACTCATAATTATTTCAGTGGGCTTGCATTCTTTGGAGGTCTTTTGATACTGATTGGAAGTCCAAAATGATTGATAACAAGCCATAGGTCGCCTATTTCAAAAAGAACTGCTCAACAATAAAATTACATCCTGCTTTTATTGATATCTTATTAACAGCACAGATATCAGTAATATAAATTTTAAGTCAATGACACAGGTGTAAATTAATCGAACAAAATTGTCTTTTATTTCAGATTTCTACTCCTGCAGATACTGCTTCTACTACCGTACTATTACAAATACTAGTATGAATGCTGCGAGTGTGTAATACTCCTCTTGGTTGGAATAAACAATATCACATCTAAGGTAATGTGAGCCAACTTAATTCTTTACAATGCAGTCTTGTTTCACAGTATGAGGACATCCAGGAATTGTAACGACCAGACCACTGAAAGAATATTTTAAAAGGGTTTTGAATCCCATCTGAAGCTTTTGTTCTTTTTTGTTTTGTGTTTTTTTCCCCAGGGCAAGGGTGGGGGTGGAGGGCAATGCACAAAACTGGGCACATGATTTGTGGTGATGCCTAGAGATTAAAAAAAAGAAATTCTTTAACTCCTTTCAGGACCAATATTATTTCTTGACTGTGAAGGACTTGACTCATCCTTTCCACATTTACCCCGGAAATATTCATAAACTGAGAAAATTTTAACTAGTTTGGTAAATATAAATGTGATATTCTTGTTCAAAATAAGAAGCTGTAGAGATCATCTCAAAGAAAGATAAGGAAATAAAAAGGTCATATTTAAGCAGAGAATGACCAGCCATAAAAGAAAAGATGTTCTCTGGCTTCATTCCTTACATAAATTTAACAAACCAGAATTATACAACAATGCAAAAAAGGCTTTTGTTCTTGCAGGCTTGTTCAGAAACAAAGTCTATCTTTATATGACTTCTCTTAGTACAAAATTAGAAGATTCTGAGTCTTTGCTTAAAATCATATCAGAAGGATGGATTATGAATGTCAATTTCCACACATTACGTCAGAACTGGGATTTGAGTGTCTTTTTTGTTTTTTAGGTTCCTATAAAAGCATATTGATGTAATAACTGTTTGTCTTCATTTGCCATGGAAATGGCAGATGACTTTAAGCAATTCTTTTAAGACCATATAATAAATCAAAACTGAAAACAAAATTTATTTCTTCTTCAAATCTTTAACATACATTTCTAGATTAAGATCTGCATTCTGACATATCCTCCTTGGAATATTCTAGTTTGTTCGTTTTTCTGTGATTCTTTTGTCTGACAGGAATGACAATTTAGTCAATTTCCCTGTCATGATACCGTAATAATTGATACTATTACACCATAGCAAATGCACATTTCAGTAAGAGCATGATACAATATCAAAATATACATACAGAGATACCACACTAAATGTGAAGTAAATCTTACAAGAAACTTTCAAGTTACACCAACATTTATAACTTTGAAAAAAACAAGCAAACAAACTGAGAAAATTGTGCATGAAAGTTCGGATTTTTTTTTAGTGTGTGTTTGTTTATACCTTTGCTTTCATACAAAAACATTTTTATACAAACTCTGTGTAAAACAAAAATTGGGCCTGGAAGACAAATTTAGGGCGGAAAAAGAGTGGTGGACATTGCATGTCACCTTTCCTTTGCTTGTCCTTGAACTGACTACAATTGCTACATATCATCAACATAAATTCTTCTGCCAACATCTGACATAAGGAGCCTATCTCACATAAAAATAAATCAAGAGTACTACTGGATATCACTGACTCAGAGATATTGGATTATAAGTTGGTGAGAGAATAAACTTCTCAATTATATCAGTCTTGCCCATTTTATTGTAAAGAGCAATGGCTTGTAGGAACTTGTAAAATAAACAATTTTCAGCATCCCCTCCTCACCCCAAAGCCAACAGTTCTTGGGTTTGTTTTGTTTTGTTTTTTTCATAAAGCCCTTAATGTTCCATAGGGCACTTTTTCATTCGGTTTCTCTCAAAGAAAGACACAGAGAAAAACTAGCGGCAAGACGCAGAGCAGCGCTGCTTCTGTCAATCTTTTTCTTGTTTAACCCCAATGCCCATGAAATGCAATGTGTTTTGCATCTATAAGCAAAGTAGACATATCAAACTAAAAAAAAGGGGAAAAAACAAACAATATTCAGTTTGGTCCAAAACTGACCCTTTTACACGGTCACTATATGCTGTGCAACTGATGTTATATTGAGGTAAATTGGGAACTTACATGTCATAAAAGTGATAAGGGGGGAAAAAAAGAAAAAAAAAAAGACAGACAGACAGACAGACCGACAGATAGATGGATTGTCATTACCACACAAATCTAAGGAATATGCCAAATACATATCAACCTTATGTTAAGGACTCCGGCATGAGCTTTTAAAGTGTTTATGATAGTCACCCAGTGTTGTCATCCCTCCCCAACGAGGAAGTAAAAGGCTTTATTTTTCACAACAGAAACAATAATAGTCATGAAGGGTGCCGTAAACAAAATAAAATCACAACTCAACTAAGCCATCCTCCATCCACTCCATGACTTTTAAATCGACTAGTCCCTACCCTTATAGATGTTCAAGCAACATACAGGCCTCCTAAATAATAGTAATAATAACAACAGGGATAATCACACTCTTGATACTAAAGACACAAAAAATAAGGAAGTTAACGTGGAGAAAATGCAGAATGTAAACATGAATGCACCACCGATCACAGGAAAGAAAACCTGAAAAGAAAAACCCACTGACATCTTGTCCTGTCAATGCTTTGGTAGGAGGCTGAACACCCACCAGAAAACTCCAAAAGCAGTGCAAAATACTGGAGAAAGTTGCAAGGATGCCAAGAAGAGAAATAACAGCTCCATGCTACAATTCTGTTAACTACAACATGAGAACACTAAATCCGGAAGACTAAGTGGATAGACAATGTGAAGTTACTAAGATGAACTTTTATGTCATCAGAGTGTGTGAGACATACAGAAAAAAGGGGGAAGGACCTTCAGAAATAAAAATGACCATTTGATCTCTGAAGTTGGCAAAACAGAACAAAATCCAAATGCAAAACTAATCCCATTTCTAATAAAAAGAAAGATAAAAGATAGTGTCACAGACTTTAGAGCATACTCAGACAGAGTCATCAGAATGGTAGTGCATCTGCACCGAAATAACACACTAACGGTCATCCAGGTTTATGTGCCAACATCCAGTGGATGATGAAAGAGTAGAACAATTATGTGAAGACATTAACCAAGTCATAGTTGAGAGTAATTCCAAATTCAAAATTATCTCTGATGATTTCAATGCAAAGATCAGAACAAAATCAGGAGAAAACTTTAATATCATGGGAGCTTTTGGGATTGGAGAATGACATGGAAGAAACAAAGACATTGAATTTTGCTGAAGGATACAGATTAGTTATCAAGGAATCAAATTGACTTTGCACTTTGCAATCAAAAGGGAATAGTATGAAGACATAACAAAAGTCGATAAAAGGTAGCAATCACCGTATGCTACGAACAACACTGCACATCAACAAAAAGCTGTTATGCCTTAAAAGTATTTTGAAACAGAAACAATTCAAGGTAAATACACAAAGACTTAGAGACTTTTGAACAAAATATAAAAACACAATTTGAAATGGTCACCAGCAAAGTAACAGCACAGCAATATACAGAAATTATGAAAGAGGAAGCAACAAAAGTGACCAGGAAAATGGAAAGTGTACAAATAGAAATGACTCAAGAAGGCAAACAAAGCAAAGATCTAGATGACAAAGAGAAAAAAATGTCTGAGAATGAAAGAGGACAAAAGATTTAAAACAGTGGGATGACAAAAACAGTGGAAAAATGAGAGAAATGAAATAAAACTTGACATTGCTGACAAACTAGAAATATGCTCTACAATCTATAAAGATCTCTCTAAATCAAGAACAGAAGAGCAAGTTGCAACAGATCAAGAGTTCAGGACAAACAACACTGCAGTTAAGCCATCCTTGGCTTCCGAAATAAGAAATGCTCCCACCGAAATCCACATTGACAAATCAATATCAGATGAATACCCATAAAAAGACGAGTGAAGGAGACCCAATTTCACAAAGCTGTTCATGGCAACCATCCAAAGAGTATCTAAAAAGATCAACCTTGAGATGAAAGGTATAAATGTAGATGTTGAGAAACTTACAGATCTGAGGTTTGCAGATAATGTGGCTGTGATGACAGAAACAGTCGAAGACATGTAAATTCAACTCAGATTAGTAAGTTTCAAAATACGCGGACGCAAAACAAAATTCATCTCTAATATAAATTCAGCCAACCAAATCTCATGTTGATGACACTGAAATCGAGAAACTTAACACCTATACATATCTTGGCTAAACTATGAAAATATAAAAACCACATCGAAAACAATATCAGAATCAGAAGCGTCAGAATATGTTTAGACTATAAAAAAGGGAAATTTTCCTGGACCAACATCTCCATGTAAACCTCAAAAGCTAGTTCTTCAGCCAATGTGTGCTCACAGTGATGACATATGAATGCCAGACATACAGAATCCCTTACTAAATTGCTGGTGAGCAAGCTATAAACAACTCAAAGAGTGATGGAAAGAAGAATGTTAGATGTAAAGCTACAAGATGGAATAAGAAATGAAGTCATCCAGGAAAAAACAAAAGTAAGATGTGGTAGAACATGCAACAAAATTAAAAGGAAGCTGGGCAAAACATGTGGCATGCTTGAAAGATGACAGATGGACAAAGAGGTGTACAGAGTGGCAACTGCACACTGGCCGAGGGTCAAAAAAAAAAAAAAGACCAAAAAGAAAGATGATATTCAACGGTTTGCAGGACAAACCTGACAAAGGAAAGTGGCAAGTAGAAACGAATTCAGGCAGAGGGCTACTTCCTGCAGTACACGTACAGTACAAGTACAACACTACTTTTGTTGACATGCCTCTGCCACTACCAGCAGAAAATCTTGTCTTTAATGTTAATCACCAGTATTTCATTTTTTTCTTTTCCAATAAAGGAATATTTTTCTTTTTACTGCCACTTGGTGATCTCTACTAGATTCCAAAACAAGGGGAAGAAAAACTCTTTAGACAACTTTACAAAACAAAGGCAGCCAGAAATTAAAAGACATTTACAACACATAGTTGCTCATGATAAGCTAACATAGAGAAGAAAAATGCAATGCTGGATCAATTCTGCACTCTCTTGATGCAAACAAAGAGGCCAGGAAAAGATAAGACACAATATCTGAGTGTAACAAAGACATCTTATAACATTGACGGAGAAAGCAAGCATTTTGAAGTTGCCATGACCATAAAATGCTCCAACTTTGACTACTGACTTATTGGTCCACAAACCTGTTCTATGTATCCTGTTGAGAAAAACTCCTCTGGACAAATATGGCACATGTTATGCTAAAAAAGGAGCATAATAAACTAAGAAAATCAATCTCCTTACCTTTAATTACTTGCCCAACACCAATTTTGAATTGAAAAGGCTTGTTACGGTCTCGTGATGAATCAAATTTCTTGCCATTGGTCAATGTCCCTGGAAAAGAATTCAGTTCACAGATAAAACATTAGCGAAATTAAGTCAAATAAATACATCCATAACTATTCTTGAAATAATGTCCTGGTAATTTTGCCATAACTAGCATTGCAAGCATTGATGTCCTTGACATAGACTTATTTTAAAAACATTAAATTAGTTGGTCTTGATGTCTACCACTGCCATTTTGCTGTAACTAGCGTTTCAAGCATTGATGTCCAGCATAAACTTTATTTTTTTACAAAATTTAGTTGGGTCTGTATGTCTACTGTTGTTTGTTGATGATACAACCCAGCAAAGTGTTGGTTTATTACATTTTACTTGTGAGCCCCATAAGCCTATCCAAGGGTGTGTCACCTGAGAGAAGCTGAAAGGCATAAATGTTATCAGTGCGTGCAGACAATGAAAGGACATTCCAAATTGTTAATCTCCCCGTTTAACATGCATCTCGCAAGGTAGGTAAGCTGAAACCATGCGCCTCAGCATTGGATCTGACTCTAAACTCAGCTACCCCTTCCTCCCTTTGCTTCATTTCCAAGAGGGTCAAATACATTTTGTTGGTTAACGTCAGTGTTGCTGCGGCTTTCCATTTTTTGCATATCTGTGAAATCTTATGTCAAGCTGTATGATCACTTACTGCACCAGTCCAAGAATTTGGAATGTCAAGTCGGATTATTATTTGTCTTCTATCCTTTAACTTATATTTGTTTCCTACAACCCTACTTTATAGTTTCAATACAAAAAGGAGAAAAAAATTGGTTCCTAATTTCTTTTTCAGTTGGACAGGTGACTCTTCCTAAGTGTTGACCATATATGTATGCAATTGTAAGCACTCCAGTATGATGGATTTCGCCCAAGTAACCAGTCATGCTGGTTTTTTAAATGACATTCATTGCTGAAACAGTTACCCGTAACATCAGAGACCTCCTCAAAACAGCTATTTCATAGAACTGGTTAAAAATGTTTGTTCTTCATGAACAAGTGGGGATTGAATATAGGTGTCTGACTGTAAGAACCAATACAATTTACCGTACCTTAACAGGAAATGTTTTCTTTTTTTCTCTCTCATTGTTACTCTACTCATGATTTGCCTGATGATCCATCAAAAACAAAGAAGAAAAGATCATTACAAATGAATAAAGAAAATAACAACATTCAAATCTCTGTCTCCAGTAACATATGCTTTGTCTCCATCACCATCCCTATGGTCACCATATCTTCTATAAACTCCCTCCATATACTTTCTCTTTTTCTTTAACCAGGATGTGCCATCCTTAGCGGTCTCTTGCTGATAAAAAGCCCTTTATCTATTCTATGAATAAGAGGGCACTGTAGCTCAGTAGTATAGCGTTGGTCTGCTGACCGAGAGGCAGCAAGTTCAAATATTGTTTTGCATGCACATGCGTTTTTTCCTTAAGCAAGAAAATTTGCCCATTTTGCTTCACTCAACCCAGGTGAAAATGGGTACAGCTTTTGGCTGGAAAAGTACGCTGCAATAGATTAGCATCCAATTCAGAGAGTGATGGATACATTTTCTGTCACTGTCCGCTTCATGCTATAGAAACCGGGATAAGCTCCGGCCTTATGAGCCAATTCGGCTTGAAAGGACTACTGTTGTGTCCAAAAGAACTCAGTGCACGTAGATGGCCAGTGACTCTCTGATGGAAGTTAGAGACATGCAATGTTCGTGGATGGGCACTGGATAACGCCCGCTTCCCTCTCTCTGTGAAACTCTCCCCTCAGAGAGATGACCCAAAAGAGAGACCTGATTGAGGAATCCAGATGAGGGAAGACGCTTTCACACAACCTAAGCAGCCTCTTACTGCATGCATGTGGAGTTCCCTCAGGACACCAATTCTGTTTCCTCAAGGTTGTAAACCACGAAACCTACACGGAGATCGTAGCATGAAAGTGAAAGAAGGAAGAGCTGACTGAGAAGGGAATGACGGAAGAGAACAGCTACAGGTCCGATCCAGGCAGTTGACATCAAAGTCCTTTTTGAAGAAACTTTCAAGAATCGCACACAAATCTCGGAGTTCATTTAACGAATATCCTTGTACTTCACACCGAGTTAAATTCTTGTATTTACATGATACTATGAAAATCATCATGTCACTGGTGGTTGATGGCAGGGCGTAGCAAGAGAGGGTAACATTGATTGGGGTATGTACCCGACAATCGCCTCATATGAGAGTAAACGTTTGATTGATCTCTCGTCCTCCTCCTGCTCCTGCTGCTGCTGCTCCTCCTCCTCCTCCTTCTCCTCCTCCTCCTCCTTCGAAACCAATCCACGCCGTGGCGCTGCTTAGTCCCAGGCCAAGACTATTCACACACATTTTTCTCACCCCACTGAGGTGTTCCTGAGTACCAGACCATAGACAGTGGAAGATCTTGTCAGTATGCTAGAGCAAGTTCGATTGTCAAATGGCTCCATCTCTGTGTACTCCACACGAGTTGAGAAAGTATTTGGTAGGGAAAAGTCTTTCGGGGAACGGTTGTACAACGCTTCGAGCACATTGAGAAGATTTAGCGTTATAAAAATGCTGTCGTCAAATTTCATGTCGTCAGATTTCATGACGTCAGATTTCTTGTATTTCATGTTTCTTGTCGTCAGATTTCATGTCGTCAGATTTCATGACGTCAGATTTCATGTTGTCAGATTTCATGTCGTCGGATTTCTTGTCGTCAGATTCATATTTTTTGTCGTCAGATTTCATATCGCCAGATTTCATTTCGTCAGATTTCATGACGTCAGATTTCATGTCGTCAGATTTCATAGATTTCTTGTCGTCAGATTTCTTGTCGTTAAATTTCATATCGCAAGATTTCATGTCAGATTTCTTTTCGTCAAATTTCATGTCGTCAGATTTCTTGTCCTCAGATTACATGTCGTCAGATTTCATGACGCCAGATTTCATGATGTCAGATTTCTTGTCGTCAGATTTCATGAGATTTCATGTCGTCAGATTTCATGTCGTCAGATTTCATGACGCCAGATTTCATGATGTCAGAGTTCATGTCGTCAGATGACGTCAGATTTCATGTCGTCAGATTTCATGACGCCAGATTTCATGATGTCAGATTTCTTGTCGTCAGATTTCATGTCGTCAGATTTCATGTCGTCAGATTTCATGACGCCAGATTTCATGATGTCAGAGTTCATGTTGTCATATGACGTCCGATTTCATGTGGTCAGATTTCATGTCGTCACATTTCATGTCATCACATTTCATTTCGTCAGATTTTATATCGTCAGATTTCATGTCGTCAGATTTCATTTTGGTGCAATTCAAAGAACCAACGTTGATCTTTACGTTCAATTGGTGAGCTGCCTCACTTTGGATAAAAGCAAAAGAACAGGAAACAGTTTAAAGTGGTGCCAATAAGCACACTACACCAAAACGGAAGAACCTTGCATTTAAACGAATCAGCCGAAAGAGCCTCAACAATGTAGAGGTAATATCAAACTACGGCTGAAGACGACTGTCAGCTGGTTTGATTTAGCCGCCATTACTGTTACATAGACAGCGGCACTTAAAGAGAGACCGTAGAAGACCAAGTCTTAAAGTGGGTTTCATTTTGCAAGTCCAGGTTATTTGAAGTGGAGCGCCAAAATACTCAAAGCTTCCCTAGATGAGAGGCAGATGGGAGAGAACCAAAACCAGACGAAAAGCAGCGCCACCCGAGAAGGTTGAATTACCCGGTGGGGCCCCTTAAGCGGAACCAGCTTTTCTTACACGTGCACTCGGCTAGGTTTAGGGGTAAGTAGGTCAACAGGTGAAACATGGGTAGACACGGTAAGAATGGTTTATCACACTGTGGGACGAGATAAGCATCAGATAAAATAAGATAAGATAAGGTAAGAAATGACTATTGCTATTCTATTTGGGAATCCAATCAGTTGCATAAAGATATATTCGTGTGGGAGATTTGGGATTCAGATTACCACGGGAATAAGTTTGAACAGATAACGTAACGGATGCCCTTCCAAGTATACATCAAACACACGCACAACATTGTAGATATAAGCACAGAATATTACAAATTTAGAAGAAGAACAAGAAGAAAAACAACAGGAGCAGGAACACAAAAAAGAACAAGAACAGGAAAAAGAACCCAAACAAGAACAAAAACATGAACATGCAAGGGAGGTACAAGAACAAGTACAAAAGCCAGGCGAACAAAAAGAATAAGCACGTGCACAAGAATGAATAGAGCAGAGCAAGAACAAGAACAAGAACGAGAACAAGGAGAACAATATAACAAAAAGAGATGATGATGAAGAAGAAGAAGAAGAAGAAGAAGAAGAAGAAGAAGAAGAAGAAGAAGAAGAAGAAGAAGAAGAA
>JAOWAY010031134.1:0-12201 GCA_028565895.1 Goniobranchus geometricus
TAATAATAATAATAATAATAATAATAATAAAAGGATAATAATAATTTATTATTATTATTCTTATTGTTGTTGTTGTTGTTGTTGTTGTTGTTGTTGTTGTTGTTGTTGTAATAGAACGGCCACTTATCAAGGAAACTAACATTAAGGTATTCCCTGAGGCAGCTTATAATCAAGGTCACGGAATAAGGACACAGAAAATAATGTAATTTTTTTTTCAATCAATGTTTAAGCCGTGCTTACACGCCTCTCGTCTAGTTAACAAGAGTATTCAAACGTATGTCCCAGGTCAACATCTAGTTCGTTTGAAGAAAAAAACAAAACGACATATCCGAACATTACCTCACTTCACGCCATATCCGGTAGCTCCACAAAATTACCTTGTCGCAAAGTACGCCATCTAACTTCTGGAAGAAGGGACTTCGATTTCATTGTGGTCTTGCCTTGCCATTGTGACGCTGCGGATCTCAAAAGATCAGCTCTTCATCTCGCGGCACTAAACTACATCAATTGACGTCGACTCGCCCTTGGCATCAAATTGGAAGAAGGCTTCCGTCTTTTGCCGCTACCCAAGAAGCAAGAAGCCGTTCTCCGTGTGATGATGCCGAGGGCAAATCGTTATTCTGCACAAATGAAATCTCATAATCTTAACACATTTCTGATCTTAACTGGCATTGGACGGTGGAGATCTCTGATGTCCTGATCTAGGCAGCTGCTGAATTGCAATAGTTGGCAATTATGTTTCGCGAGTAATCTTAATTCTAAACCCTAATCCTGAATGCATTTCATCGGAAACAATTAAGAAAAATATTAAATATCAGATGTCCTATACAAATTTCGAATAAACCAATCTATAAAGGATGCGAAGAAAAACCACTTTCACCTCAAATCCGTAAGCTCGATGGTGCCTGATGGGCCACATTCTTCGAAGGAACAAAGATATGCTAGCTTTAATGGACACAAGATTTTACTTTAACAAAATAAACAAAAAAAATTCAGAGGAAGACCAATAACAATTGTACCAAGTGTAATCAACAAAAATTTGTCTCGCCTATCAATCATAGCAGAAGATAGTACACTCATTGTCAGAGAAGATCAGAAAATCAACTGAGGCCATACAATCGGAGCACTGGATCCCGACAAGGCTACTAGTCAAGTAAAAGTCAATCCTATTTGAGATCTGTGAGGATAAGGAGCTTTTAATCGAGTGTTGAGCTGCAAAAAATTCCCACGGCAGATGTGATGACTTATGGCAGGACATCAGTACAAATAACGGAGAAATGGATGGCTGTATATTGTCATCTGGCTAGAGAAGGCGTAGAGAAAGTCCAGAAGAACGTCATGAGATTCACAGCTAATAATTACAATATACAACAGTCACGGCATCATCAAATCTTATAAGGCTAGGATGTATCACTGTAACATTAGGAGAGCAGAGAGCCAGACCGAAAGTCACGCATTTTATAGAGGCAGAAATCTACAGGTACAAGTAGACCAATATCATGTTCATTCAAAAAGAAGTACAAGTAGACAACCAGGACAGCCAAAATTACACCTTGTCAATACTCTGTAAAATGCACCAGGTCAGCAGCTTGGCCAACGTTCAACGTGCTCTCTGCTTTACTACCCTGAGACATGAAGAAAACACTTGGTAGCTTCAAACAAACACACGAACTGAACGTAATACTTGGTCTACCTGGGTCAGTGTATATATTGATGATGATAATAATAATAATGATGAAGATAATATTAATAATAATAATATGATGATAGAAGAGGAAGAAAATGGTGGCATTTTAACTATAATTAAAAAGCTGAGACGAAAATGAGAATAGCCCCAGCAATTTGAAAGATGAAAGATGAAAATAATGGTGCATGTAGCATTGACATGAAAATTGTATCAGAACATGCGATGGTCTACGTTAGTGTGTACATAACGAAGGTTTGTTGTTGTTGTTGTTGTTGTTGTTGTTGTTGTTTGTGTGTGTGTGTGTGTGTGTGTGTGTGTTGTGTTGATTTGTTTTTAGGCTTGTTTTGTTTTGCTTTGTTTTGTGACTTTCATACAGCGCCGGAACAATAAATACATCCAGCAAGCTAAAAGCCAATGTCACTCGTCTTTCTGCCTACAATAAAAAGTTAGTCCCGTACCCATCACTGGGTGTAGGGGAATCAGGGGTAGAGCCCTAATTAAACTAGGCATACGGCATAATGTGGTAGTTTGCCATTGCTTTCCATGCCGCCTTTACTTCCGCCAAGTCTAGAAGACCTAGGTTACCCATTTATACTGCTGGGTGAACAGGGGGCCCCTCCAAAAAAATCCACTGCCCGCTGGATTCAAACTCGGGCCACGCTGCATGGCAGTCAGCCCCTCTACCAACTGAGCTACGGGGCCACCTAATGAATGATATATATGTCTGAAAAGATATTCATTTTAACTTAGAAGGACTGTTGTAGTGAATGATGTGGATGTCTGAAAATATATTTTCTTCAAGTCAGAATGACTGTTGTCGTGAATGATATAGAAATCAGCTAAGATATTCAATTTAATTTAGAATGACTGTTGTAGTGAATGATACATAAGTCTGAAAAGATATTCACTTTAGTTAAGGTTGACTGTTGTAGTGAATGATGTGGAGGTCTGAAAAGACATTGTTGATGTATGTATATGAAAAGATATTCACTTTAATTTTGGATGACTAATGTAGTGAATGTGGATATCTGAAAAGATATTCACTTTAATTTTGGATGACTATTGTAGTGAGTGATGTGGATATCTGAAAAGATATTCACTTTCATTTTTCAATGCCTTTTGTTGTGAATGTGGATATCTGAAAAAATATCCACATTAATTTTGGATGCTGTACTGAATGATGTGCATGTCTGAAAGATATTTCCTCTTACTTAGAATACTTGACCCACTGAACAATGATATGCATGTCAGAGAAGATATTTATTCGGTAAAGATTAGTTGCGTAGAGGCCAAAGATGTCCTTGGTGTAACTGTAAAAACGTTGGTTTTTGTTTGAGTGTGGCTAAAATTGTAATACTCTATTTGACTTGTTGGTAACAGGCCCAAAAGGCTTTGAGAGTCATCATAAAAGAAGCATTAAAGAATCAGAGCTAGAGGTGGATGATATAAAACTTTACTGGTACAGTAACTTACAAATACACTTTTCCCCTGAAAGCTCATAACCAGTCCGGCAGGTGCATTGGAAAGACCCTTCAGAATTGACACATGTGTGGTCACAGTTGCCATTGGAATCAAGGCACTCATCGATGTCTTTTTTGGGAAGAAGACCATTGTTAGATATGAAGTGAGGATTAAGATACAATGTGGTATGATCTTGTCAATATTTAGGTAGGTTTTTGAAGCTTTTACTAACCAGCACAACCTCATCTGTACCGATATAATCTTCTTTACTGAACACAAAATTGTTCATTTCATAAGATCTTTGCATTTAAAAGAACAAATAAAAAAAAAAACAAACCAAAAAAACAAAAGCCCATTAAAACTTGACGCATGAGCAACTCAAAAAAAAAAAAAAGGTAAATCCCGTTCACTTTGGACATATGGCGTTAGCCAGTGCTCGATTTACAAATTCAGCTATGAACGACTAAAGTCCTTTTTGAGAAGTCTAACATAGAAGTTTTAAAAAATACAAAAATTTAAGAAAATGAAAAATTATGGCAAGGAACAACTAAAACCACCAGAAAATCAAACTTTTACCACCCTGCATATTCCGAATTGCCACATATGGATCAGAATTCTGGACTATGCACAAAAATTCAGAGAAGATAATATCCAGTTTTGAAATTAAACACTACAGGAACATCTTGAGAAAACCATGGGTATGAAAAGAACAAATGTATCCATCTGGGTAGAACTTGGAATAGAAAGAAAAAGGCTTGAAAAGACTGTCAAAAAAAGAGAAAACTAGCTTATTTTGGTCACATCAAATGGCATGAAAGTCTTGAACGAACCATCTTCAAGGAAAGAATGCCAAATAATAGATGAAGAAGAGGCCTGAGAAGATGTCGGAGCGATGACATCGAGAGAGACAGGAAAACAGATTTGACGACAGCTGGGAGGATGGCAATAGAAAGGGATCTATACAGAGGGGCAATCATGAAAGCGCCATTCCTAAAGAAACACGCCACTGAGAGAGAACGTAGAAGTAAGAAATATTGGTCTAAAACCTGTGTTGAACATTTCTAGTCCAATTTCAGGCATCATGGTGCACCACCATCTGTCATTTCGAAAAGGTAGGTCTAAAATACTGGGACTCAAAACACGACAGCTTGATCTTTGACAGGTGGCGGCTCAGATGGAGAATAGTTGGCCTAGCTAGTAAAAAGCTTCAGTGCAACACATGATACATAGGTGAATGACGCATTAAAAAAATTGGATATGAAAAGGGAGGTGATACTATTGAAAAGACAGTTGCAAAAATTAACATTTAAAATCTTGTTATATTGATTACAGATATTAAATGTCATGATTTTAATTGACAGTGGAGTGAAAAAAATATTACAACCAAACACCTGAACAAACTAAAGCATACCCTCACCGTTTGTTCATAAAATAGGAATTGGGTAAAAATTCTGACAAAAGTGGGTTTTAAGTGTTGAGGTAATCTTCAGACTCAGAATCGAGTTCTTCAATTCCCCGATGACAATGGGAGGAGATTGTGTAATTACCATACCGGAAATTATGCACAAGAGTGGATTTTCCCCAAAATTGTCATATTGCAATATTTTGCAAATGAATGGGTGAATCTCTCTCTTTATCAAATCATTATATCTAGGGCTAGTGACAAACTGTCCCTTTTTCTAGATAGTAGACCTGCATCACGGAAAACTGGAGAATGTCTGGAAAGCTTTTGAAGATCATCAACTTTTCACATATCAGGACTTGGTTTTCCAAATAATTCACCATCAAAGTAGTAGGGAATGGATTTGTGGAAGTGGACAATATTCAAACACTAAAACATGATGGTTTTCAGGAAGATAATAATATGATATAATCAAAAGGTTAGTAACAGTTTTACACACATGGAAATTGTACAACAATAAGAAAGATTTGGAAGGGTGAGTGATTCCATAGAATGAAATATGACTGTGTGAATCTTTAAGGTGTAAATTACTGAAGACTTTAATAACATGACTGAAAAAAAATCAGAAATATATGACAAGACTCAGTGATTCCATTCAAGGACAGAACACTGTGTGTACCAATGAAAAGATGTTGCTACACAAAAAGGTGGAATAAAGTACTATATACATCAAAAGACTTTGGATATGAAATATGAATGCACAACGACAAACGATTTTCAAGAATGTCAGATGACAACATGCAGTGGTTCGATATACACACACGGATAGCCTGAAATGGCCTGTGTACCAATGAGAAGATTTTACAGCACAACATATTGAGATTATTATAACTCAGCACAAAGAACACACATAAACAATGAGTTGTTGAGTTATAATGAATCATTTCAAAACGAAACCAGTAGTGAAAGAAAAAATCACAAATGTGTTGTGAAAAGACACAGTAAAACCATTGGGAATTAATGGTGGAACAGTTATGTCCACTTGAGGACATGTCTCCCAAAATATTGTTCTCATTTTCTCTTCATATTCTAAAGCTCTTCTTTTCCATTCAATAAAAAAAATCAAAGGTTCATGACTTATAATAAGATGCTAGATGCCGGTGGATGTGACAAGGGGAGTGAGGAGGTCCACAACAGGCCCAGGTGTGATTCCCCCTGGCTTTTGAAAAATTCAATTTTCATTTATGTTCTTTCTCGCTTATCCTGCATAAAGTAGGATTTGAATGTCTATTCCTGACAGAAATGTACAACAAACTCTGAATGATGGGTATTATTTATACATATAAAAACACTCTTGGCAGCTGGAACCCATAAAGAGTACGCTAAATAGAATTAATTCCTACCAAACTCTTCTTTCACCTTTCTTTTCACAACTTTCCAAGCCCAGGGCTCGGCTGTATCATGAAGGGCATCTGAGCTAAAATCTTGCATAAAAACCATTATGCAAAGCCGGTAAAATGAAGAATTTTCCGGGGCGACACCAAGGATGAAAATAAGAGAGAAAAGGATAACAGAAAGAAGGTCATGTCTTCAGCGTTACAAAGACCACTGGAAAAAATGTGCAATAACAAAAAAGTAATAGAACGACAGTCAATAATGGGATGGTAAAGAGTGATATCATTGTTATATTTCTGTACATAGTCTGGAGGTCACACATATTTATATAGAAATTATACATAAGGCAGGGTAAAAGTTCCTCCTTTCAGTCTCTCTTAGGATCTTAGATCTTAGGACTACGTTACCTTCACAGGTGCATCCATCCTGGCTGAGCAGAAAGCCAGGTCTGCAAGCACAAGAATATCCACCTGGATTGTTATTACAGTCTTGGGTACAGCAATTAGTGTCTGCACCAGCACACTCATCAATGTCTGTAGAAAAAGTACAGAAATTTGGAAAAAAATATGCAAAATAGAAAGGACATAAAATCAGCAATTAATCAAATTCCAAGCCGCAAAAGCAGTCTTTATAGATTAAGCATCAATTGATCATTGCCTAAAATCTCAGTAACAATTTTGACCATCCAGGACAGCTTGATCTTATCCTATACCTTCATACCTTCCATTTCTTCTTCGTCCAAAGTAATTTTTCATATCTTAAGATCCCTCAGTGTTCACAGCATTCCAATATGTCATCTACCATAACTACTTTATCGAAATATACTAGTAGTAACAGAATAGGCTTTGCAGTAAGAAATGCACTTTCAATTTCACAGATGGACTCTGTCATTCTTTTCCAAATGTCTTTATCTTAATTATAAGAGCGTTGCCGCCACTGTTAGGTGAACTCCTCCGTTGATACTGGACCGATTTTTAAGTGGTTTTTTTTACTAAATTTATCAGAAAAAATCTCTCGTGCCATGGTGCCTTTCATTTTACGCGTAATGAGATCAAATATGCTCACTGTGCAAAATACATTGTTTATTTCTGTAAAAACCGACAATTTGAGCTTTAAACATGGCTGACAAAACGAAAGTGAATGGCCGGAGATGAATTGAGATTCGATTCCGTACCATGCACAAGATCTAAGCCCTATTGAACGTGTGCTTGGTCCATCAAATAGACCTTGAATCTAGATCTAAGTAAAAGATCTAGAGACAGATTTTTAAAAATCTAAATCTGAACCACGGGCAAGGCTGTGTATACCAGCTAGTCTTGCAATAAAGACTTAAGTTCTTGAAAGTCTCTGTTGAAGGTACTGCTTTGTGATTCAAATTACAGGGATACTGCTATTTGTATTACAGACGTCAGAGATTTTCCAGGCATTGAAGCCAGTCAGGATGGGTAAAATTGTCAAACGATGCATTGAGAAGGTTGTCATTTTCATCCAGCAATCAGAGTGTGTAATTCATGGACTTTTGATACCAGCAATCTGTGTGGAAGGATGTGGTACAAAGACAGATGGCAAAGGAAAGTCAAGTTAACTTTCAAATGATGTTAAATTTTTTACTTCACATGAGCTTTTTAGTCATGTTTGATATGATGGGTTTTTCTGCTTTATTTTTTGGTTTTTTTTTGCTTTTAATGGATGAGTGTGAAAATGGAAGATCTTATGAATTTTCATCATCAAATGAAAAGTAAGAAGTAAGAAGATCCGACTCCACTCTCAAGAAGATTGAAAAGAGCCCGCTGCCCCAGCACAGCTGTATCATGGAGCATCAAACTCTGCAAAAGGAAACAAACAAGTCATAAATAGTTGTTCAGCATCCTTGGGAGGCAAAGCCTTTGTGTTCTTGCTTTATGATTGATGCTGTCTTTTACTGGCAACAAGAATACAAAATTTGACGTTGTTGATCACAAAGTTGGGGACACACACCACTTCTCATGATTGTGATGCTATAAGCTAAGAGCAGGTAACACATCATGAACAAGAAGACAAAAAGTTTAACAATCAACAATTTCTAAGCCCAAGCGTTTACCTTCACAGTTTTTGTTATCAGCCTGAAGGACGTAACCTTGCCGGCATGAGCAGATGGGGCCTTCTTTACTGTGCTTGCACTTGTGGGCGCAGCCTCCATTTGAAATGGCACAGTAATCCACCACCTCCATCTTGATTCCTGTGGGATTTGGGAGTGGGTTTAGTGTTGTGTGTTTGATGAAACGTAAATCAGAAATCGAAATCTTTCACAATCAACTAATCCAATTACTTGCATTTTTAAGATAGTTATTTATATTATTATAAACACATTGGTGTTTCTTTTAATGAGCAATCATGAAATTTTAAACAAATAATCATTATAATAATTATTATCAAAACTAATAATAGGCTTTGTGTTACTTTTACTACATCATATTATGACTCAGCAAAAGCGAATTAAAACAGTAAACAATTTGATTAATGAAGCTTTGAATAAGCAGGGAAAAACAAGTTAATATGGAAATCTAGACTACATTATGTGTATCACTTATGAATTGTATTGATTTTTTTCTTAATTGAGTGATTACAACATTGGCACACAAAATGAAAAAAAAAGAAAAAAAAAAGAATAATAATTTCAATGAATTTTACAAAGAAAGTTTTAGAAAGGTTTATAGGACATAGCTCATATAAAGGTAAATCAAACAATGTTATGTACAACATTTAAATTTCTTTCTCCTAGTCTACATGCACAAATATAAAAAAGGTGATGGAATTTAATCAAGGGAGGGATGAAGGAAAGATTTCTTTTCAAACCTAAAAACTAAGTTAAAAAATAAGAATAAATTATGGCATAAAAGATTCATAAATTTCAAAAAGTCTAATGCTTTTCTTTTCTTCTTACTTCCTTTCCTTTTCTTTCTATTTTTTTGTCAAAGTGAAGTTATAATGCGAAAAACTATTTAGGCTACTTGTACAAAAGAACTGGGTCTTAATAAAAATAACTGAATTTAAAAAAAAAATCTTAGTAAAAGCATCATTGATGCTTTGCTTTTAAAACAAAGAAGAGAAAGACTTAAGGCACATGTGAGAACAATATTTAAAGCTATAGGCATAATACGCCGTTATTCTTCTAACCTTGGAGAGATGAGGGTAAATAAAATGCTAGGAGTTACATATTTTGTCAAAGCATTTCTCTATTACAACGTGACAGTCTGGATTGCAACGCATGGGAATGTTTGAAACAAAAAACCATTTATCGATATTACATTAATATCTCTCGTGACTGCCAAAAATCAAATTTATGAAACAGAGAACAAGAGCAAAGACCTCAGCAGTTGACCAAGGTAACAGAAAAGCACAAAGAGCATAAAACAAACACACTGTTAAACTGGTCATCTGTTAAAGCAACAATATAGACAACTTGGTGAAGCAAGTTTGTGAGCGCAAAGAAGAAACTATTTAAGAAAAAAAAAAAAGACAACTTGAAAACTTCGAGAAAGGACATCAATTTATCATTATTGCCAGTGTCTTTATATCTATTTCCTGAAATAAAAGTGAATTTTTATTAAAAAAAACAAAACAAAGCAAAAAGAAAGGCGATGACAAAATATATTCAGTCTAGCTCCCATTTCAGCTTTGGCTAAATCAATGTCTTAAAGCAAAGTTGGCTATCCCAGACTGCAAAATTTAAGGTCATGGATGGTGTCTGCTGGCCTTAAAGTAAGGTAGTTGAAATACAGCTTCCTTCTAAGACCAGTTTCTTCAAAACCAACTAGAAGCAAAATAGATGTAATAAATTGCAACAAGTGAAATAAACCTTTTCAAAGTCCTTATTTCCAAATATGAATTTTATTTGGATTCTAGTCTAGAGCTTCTACAAAGTGTGAACCTCATGGCTCCAAAATGAAAACTGAACTGTTCTCTTTTTACTTTTACCTCAATCATAAACAATAACTGAAAACATTTCACAATCAAAAAAAGAATTCCATTTAAAGTGGGCCAAGGGAGACAATTCAATTAATTTAAATAAATCAAAAGTTTTATGTGTACAGTTTTACCCCTTGGAACATCAATATTTCCAACGATAGTAGTGAATTCTTCGTTTCAGCACTTCTTGTGTATAAAAAAGAATTTATATCAATTCCCTTCTTTAAAAAAGAGCTCTGCTTTTTCATTTTTCTTAGTTTATGAAATTGGAGGCGAGTGAACACTGGTCAACACGGACATTAATTTAAGTACCGTATACGGTGATTCTCACAATATGAAATATATTTGGTATCCGATGGATCTAAATTTGATATATGGTGTAGTCGCACACAAACTTCAAAGTACAGCTGAATGCGCAAAACAGACCAGGAGTTTACAAAATACGAGGAAAGACAAATGAGAACAAAAGAATGTAAGGGTTTCCTGGGGAAGAAAAAAGCAAAACAAAGATAAAAAAAACAATCTAAGAAGACCACAGAGGCTAAAAAGTTCAGTCGAAAGCAATTAATTGAAAATCAGGAAAGAGGTGTTTTTTAAAAGACATAAAAGTTTGATAAAGAATAGTTATCTGCTATTTCAATAGAACAAGTTAGCATATCTATATACATATATCGAGTTAATGTATATATATATTATTTGTATGTGTATTTGTATGTTTGCATGGATTTGTATATGTATGCGTACTAGCATTTTTGTATGTATGTACTTATTTATTATTTCAGTTACAAATTTCTTCTTTTTTTATATTTTTCTTTTTCTTTTTGCTTTACAGAAACTCGTAATCCAAGAACTTTGTTAACCTATTCATTTGTTTACAAAGTAAGCTAAGTTTCAATTTGTAAAACCACTAATTTCTATAATATTCTGTGTCTTGTATGAAAGTTTGGACAACTCAAAGAAGAAGGAGAAAAATGTAAAATATCAACGCTGTTATGGTTGCATGCTCATCCTGTAAATAAATGAATTATATTTATTTAAAAAAACAAAAACATATCTAGATCTAATCGTAATAATAATAATAATAAAAGAAGATTTAAATGTCGGGGAAATGAATTTCAAATCTGAAAAATGGAAAGGGAAACAACCCAGAAGAGATTATCAAAGGACTGTTACGATATAAAAGTATTCCCAAAGTGGTCTGCCCACAGGGCTAGATGCTCACTGCTGCTGTGATGATTTCCGCAGCAGGAAAACTTTGGCAAATAAACAATAAACATCAGCATCCTGTGTGGCAAGCAAATAAGTCTCAAAATTGCTGCTGATTCGTCGGGAACAATACATCCGATGAATGCTGCAGTGGCAACTCCTTTACCATTTGGGAGGATTTCCATAACAGGGAAATTGAGCTATCGACACACACGGTAAGTGCTCTGGAAAGCCTAATCTAGATCTACACTTTTCATTAAGGTTTTGGATGGGGGTGGCAACCCCTCTACCATAACCCTTTCAAGGGATGTATTTTTGGATAGACTTAGACCTCTGCTTAAATCTAATGGGGTGTGAGGTGTGGGGTGTGGACGCACGCACCCCCATCTTCGGACAACTTTTTGGTAGGGCCGATCCCTTTAAATAGGAATCGGCAACGTGCACGTCTGCACTCGCCACGCTTGATGAGAGTGACGATGATAATGAATAAAAGAACCTGCTATAAATGTAGATCTAGGTCTAGATTATATGGAGAAGAATCCAAGTGTAAAAGTTAATGATTACGTGTAGGGCATGAAAAATGTCGTGACAATGACAAGAAGCTATGAGAGATGATATTAACCCAGGCAGCACTTCTAGATCTCGAGTCAAATTAACTCAAAATATTGCCAAGTCCTTCACAGGAAGACGAAGTGACAATGCACGAAAAGTTCAAAATTTTAAGAGTCACGTGACTGTCCCTGTCTAGAAACACCATACGTTGATCGAGATCTACACCATCAGGTGAAAAACCTATCAGTGACTAGCCTACACGTATTCTTAAAGTGGAGAAAGTTTGGCATTATCATTTTCATCGAATTATATGGTACAATGGTATCATTCATCAAAATTATCATGAGGCAGCCAGTTGTCAGTCTGTTCTATTTCATTTCCTCCTATGATTAATGATCTGAAAGTTCGTCTGCTGATTGGCCTACTGACATAGGACACGCCTTATTTTCGTAGTTATTATAATATTTATACAATTTAAAGTCAATTAGTTTCCATTTCATCATTTTAACGTGGGCCTAGATCTACTCCCTTTAATGTCCCTAACCCTTCT
>JAOWAY010031245.1:0-12200 GCA_028565895.1 Goniobranchus geometricus
CTTTGGTATTAATGTACTCGAGGCCAATAAAATCGATGTCGTCTGATTTCTATTGGGAAAAGTTGGTACTCTGTTTCTATTCTGGGAATGATCTTTCTTCCATCACGTTGAGCATGTTCCAGGTACCGATGAAAAGTATGGAGCTTAAACTGTCCTCTTGGGGTGTTCCGATGTTGCTTGTGAATGGGGCATTCTCTGTGGCTCCACTGATCTTTATGTTGATATGAGTTTTGCTAAGCAAGAATTGTGTTAGTCTCGATTCATCCTCTGTTCTGATAGGGTCAAGGATTTTCAGCAACAGTCCTAGATCGATGGTGTCGAATGCAGCTGACATGTCTATTCCCGTTATTTTGATGTTTAGGTTTTCTGCTTTCGTCCTAGCAACTAACCATCTGTGTGTCCAAACGACATCTGCTGTACTTCTATCTGGACAGAAGCCGCTCTGACTTTCAGCTAGATATAATTCAATTTGAGGTCTCATTCGTTTTTGTGTGATTGTTGAGAGGACCTATATAATGGTATTTAAGAGGGTTATCGGCCTTGGGTTGTTGAGTCGGCCCTTTGGTTTGCCGGGCTTTTGTATAGGTAAAAGTAGGCCTCCATTTACATCTAGGTATTCATGATTTTCAAATGTTTTGTTTAATGCCTCGGCTATTTTGTGACCCATGAGTTCAGTTCCATACTTAAAGAGTTCCTGATGGATTTCATCTTCACCTGGTGCTTTGTTTTTGCTTAAACATTAAAATTTCACGCTTTGTCTGATTTCTTTGGCATTGATGGGATTGTTAAAAGGTCGTGGTTCACCGTGGAATGCTGGCATTGGGTTTAGTGAACCATCATGGAATTTCTCTTTGAAATGATTCCTTGTAGTTCTTACCATTTTATTTGGTTCAGTTACTAGTTTTCTGTCATAGTCTTCTACTTAAGGATTTTTGAACTTTTCTTTAAGATTAAGTAGTTTGCCTGTTTTGAACACATTGCTGCTGTTATCATGGTTTGCTTCTATATCTTCTGCAATTTTATCAAGTTCATCGTTTCTCAGTCTTATACACCTTTTTCTTATTTCATGGAGCACTTTGTTTCTTTCTTTTTTGTAAACGAGTTCTCTTTTCTTCGTCTACCGTGGTAAGTATTTTCAATCGTATTTCCTTTTGTCTGCTGGACAGCTCAGCTATCTGAGCATCGCACGTTCTATTTCCTTTTCTGTTTATTGTTATTATAACAGTGGACGCTGAAGCAGAGTCGATGACACATTTCTTTATGTCTTGCCATGTTGTGGTGGCCATTGGCATGCTTTTTAATGGCTGATTGAGTTTCAGATTGTGTTGTGAGTTCATTTTCAGAAGCTGTGTTTCAAGTCTTTGTCGATGTTCTCTTCTATGCTCGCTGTTGTTGGTTATATTTGACTTTTTTGTGTGTGCTGTTTTCTTTGCTCTGTTTTCTGGCATTTTTTAATAAATGTTTGTGTCTCTTTTGACAGATTATATAGTCAATTTGATTAAATAACTTTATTGGTTCCCCAGTTTCTTTGTTTCATTTGTTGTGACCATGTTGTCTGTCTAGCTGGGTGGTCGAATGCGCTGTTTGTGATAAACAACTTCCTTTCTTCACATATATTTACTATGGCTTCCCCATTCTCATTTCTCCTTCCCCTTGAGAATTTGCTGGGGTAGTTTTCTTCTGGTAGTCGTTATACTGCTTTTTGCGTGAAAGTCGCCAGCTATTATCAGAAATGTTAAATTTTCTTGCTAAGGGAAAAAAACAAGTTGTCGCTGGCGGGAACCATCATCTCATGATTTGGTGATAAAACCACAGATCGGTTCTGGATTTAGGTGAAAGTGGCTCGGTGTTCCTACTTTCTTCAACACTACCCCTATTTGAACTAAGGATCCCGGGACCAACGCCTTAACCATTCTGCCAACTGTTCCCCCTGTACCCAAAATTTCAAATAACATTTTTCTCCAATCTGTTATGAAATTAAGTCAACAAAAGCCAATTTAATGTCTACCTGATGACAATGTCCCGCTCTAGCAACGCAGACCAATAGCCTGTTGGTAGGTTCCTATGCACAGCTGGCGACTGCCCATTGTTCTCTTTGTTTGTACTAGACACAAGACGGTGCCTTTCAGTTAGACCTAAGCCGGGTAGGGTAATCAGGTGACACTCACCTGTGCTCGATGAGTAGCAATAATCTGCTCATGGTTTTCACCATGACGAAAAGCAAAAGCGAGAAAAAAGTATTGTTGACACCTCGCATAGATGATCCCCCCACTATCTCAAAGAGGCGGGACGGGGGCGGGATGATAAGCGAAAATTTATATAGAAAAAATTCTGTTTATCAAGAAAAGCGGGATCTTAGGCAGATCAGCGTCTTAGGTGGCGGGATGCGGTTACCACTGTATTCATTCAGTTGCCAGTGACAAGGGACGACAACATGGTGCTGCCAAAGTTGATATGTCAAGTTTTTTTGTTCTTTTTATCACACAATGTTTTTAGACCAATTTGCAGATATGTATTATGTCACTCTTTTTCTGATGAATGCATGCAGAATTTTTTTCATTTGCTGCCTGGAAAATCTTTTGCAATCACTAATAATGATTCTGCACCAGCAATAAGGCATCTGAAATAAGTGCTTTTTCTTTAGATTCCTTTGCCTTTCTGTTGATTATTTGCATCTGTGTATTAATCTCAGTTTTTTAGAGCAATTTCAGGCTTCCTGTGTAGGATTGAGCTTTGAAATGACAGCCCTAGAAATGACACCTTTAAACTGAAAAAAAAAAAGAAATAAAGAAAGCATATCATCATTATTCATTGTTGTGAACCAATAATTGTGACAGTCACAAATAATATAATGCATAACATCAAAACAAGTTTAATCTGTGTCAAGAGACAATTATGCATTGTATCTAGCAATTCGTAAAAAGCCAGTGAATAATGTGCTAAGACAAAGTCCAAGATGGAATGATGCAAAAACTACAACAGAGACAGAAGAATTAAAATGGTGGATTGCCAGTAGCTGTTGTCGTAATGACAGATTATGTGTGAGAAACGGCGCCAAAGTAGAAAGTTTGCAAGACGCTGTTCTCAAGCTTTGCACATTTTTTTCTCATGGAAGAATATTTTGTCAACATTATGGTCTGTTTCTCATGTCATTTCCATTACATTGGACATACATTGTTATTTAATAAATCTCACTCTATAAGAACCCATGGAAGATAAACTTGTATATCTTTGATTTTCCCCAACCTCAGAATACACTTAAAATTGACTCCAGAAAAGACTTCACAGGGATATGAAGAAGCTCTACAGTTAATGAAACAGAAGTGACTCTTTAAGATCGCGCTATCTTAGTTCCAAGTCTGCCAAAGATTCCGGTCCGCCTAATATCATGCGTTTCCCTGATCATTTTTTCTTCACAAATTTTGGGCCCTAATATGCTTCCCTAGTCTGCCCAAGATCCTTTTGTCTTGAAAGAGGAATGCCAGTTTTTTAACCATTCTATGAGACATGTAACGGAACCTACCAAAATTCAAATCGATACTTTTAAGACTGTCAAAACCGTAGTTGTCCATAAGCTTTGATTGTGGAAAAGAGGCTTTTTTTTTTTTCCCTTATACAAAATAAACTGAAACCTTGGCCCATCCAACTCAGAATAACCTTATATTTTTCTTGTTTTACCTCCTTTTATTTTTCAAGAATATTGCCTATTCTCTTACCAAATAAATACAAAAGAGAATATCTGTCAATTAGTTTTTTGTATATATGGGAGAAAATAACAGATTTCTTTTCCGAAGAGAACATGGTAAGTTTTGAAAGAATTGGGGTTTTCAGAATAACGGTATTCAAATTTTTAGCAAGACATTGATCTGAGTAGTGCCTTATCATTGAAACATGGGAATAGGTTTGATCAGTTCCTGTAGGATATGATATCTATTTGAAAGAAGGCTGTGAGTTTATGAGAATGTAAAATGTCAAATTGAAAGGAATTCCTATTGCGATCCCCATTCGCAAGCATGTGGTCATTTCAAGATGCTCGAATTTTTATTTGACATTAAGGGTGGATCCACTGAACACTCTTGTTCTCTTTGTCCATTAAACCACTGAGCTGACAATGCACACTTTTTAAGGACCTGACTTTTATAAGAGAATTTACTAGAGGTACAGATTCAACTAACTGAACTGTCCAATATCTCCCATTAACCGATGTCTCTAATTACCTTTGTGTTATTTCAATATCTAGAAAACAGCATTTATTCAGTTAAAGGTCATCAAAAGTTGTCACATGTGTAATCCTTGCTGAATTATTTTTCTATTCATGACTTTGAGTGTCATAAAACAGTATCTGCGACATATTGTTCCATGAACTGCTCTGGTCACTGGTGCTCTCACAAGTCCATTTGAGGTTTGACCTCAAGAGTTATTAACCAAACAAAAGTCATAAACTATATAGTGGCACAATGATAATAATACAATAATAATAATAATAATAATAATAATAATAATAATAATAATAATAATAATAATGATGATGATAATTTTTGAAAAGATAGCGCTAATAACAATGCTAATCTTTATAACATGAGGCCAAATGCTTGAACTTCATATCACATCTCCTCTTAATCTACCAGACTAATTGACATGCAGTTTTTGTTAGTAAAATTTGTTTTTTCTAAAATCTATATTGTTAAGAAATCACCAAAATAATTCCACTTATCTGCAGCCCTGCAAATTCATATGCATGAGAAGATTGAGCCATGATTTTTTTTTCCATAGGACCATATGGCCTCTAAAGAACCAGGTTTATGTTCTAAATTTTCCTTGTTTAAATAACCAAATTGTTTTCCTGAAAGACTCCTACAGTTTTTAAAGAACCGTTTTTTTTTTGTGTTTTTTTTTTTTTATCAGAAGGACTGCTTTAGTTTTTAAAGAACCAAGAGTTTTTTGGTGATGATTTCTTGAATGATGCTGGACAATCTCTAAAGAAATACTCTTGATTTAGATCTTTAAAATTGTCGTCTAAACATTCCCCCCAAAAGGCTAAACCCAGGCGAAATAGATCTACAACTAGGTCTTCTACTAAGGTACAGTGATGCTGATTTTAGTTGAATAACAACAGAAAGTTGACAAGACCAAGAGATAGAGATCTAGCTTCTAAAACTATTAAAATTAAGAGCAATATTTTTCATAATGTGTGAAAACTGGTGCCACGATAATAAATAGTGATAGATAAGTGATCGATTAAAGTTTGTAAATACTGGTGCCATGATGAGAGTTTTACTTCATCTTGATCAAATAATAAAAGGTGTACGTAGATCTATGAATAGATTTAACACTTAAAGACATTCGTCAAGTATGTCTATTATACGTTAGTTTGTTAACCCCGTCATATTTTTCAACATGGCAAGTTGATCTATGAGATCAAGTGCCCAGACAAAAGTAGTTATCAGGTCAGTTTTAAAAAGAGGTTTGGAGAAGTAAATGCAACTTATGACCTTTTTTCCCCCTCCCCTCACAAGTGAAGCAGATAACAAAACAAGATGATTTCAAAGCGAAAAAGATGAAAAATCTGAATCCTGATAACTTACACTACTTACAGATTGAAAGCAAAGAAGTTTAAAATGTTGGTGATTTTGTATATGCTTAATAGAACAGATGATGGGTATTTCATAGCTTCAGCACTCATATGACTCTCAATCTTTTTTTCTCTGTTAGAAAATAAAGTCATTATCAAAATTATCTAAATTTTAAAGCAAACATTGTCAATATAAATTTAAACATTATTCATTATGACAGCATTCCCTTGAAATATCAGTGATGAGCCCTTTCACCTGATTGGGGTAAACAGCAAGATTGATTGATAATGTTATACTACTACTATCTGCTGCTGCTGTAGCTACTACTGCTACTACTACTACTAATAATAATTATACAGTAACTATAATACAGTGCACTCTGCTTAAATGGAACAGTGTTGTTCCCAATGAATTGTTCCAATTAAGCAGTATTCTTTTTAAGTGGCTTTGATTTCTGGGCAGGGTCAGTAAAGAGTTGTCAAAATTGCATCCAAATTATTTTCTCTTACATCCAAGAATCTTGATGGTTAAGACTTAGACACTTGGTTGCTATTGCATCATCATCTTTGCATGAATCTACGTCATTAAGCAATGCCAAAATTGAGCATCACTGATGTCAAGCAAATTTAGACCAGCAGTCTCTCAGGTCACCTGATCTCCCAATGTTATGACAAATGGGCAAGGCTTTTCGGGCAGTGAGCTTGCCATGTTCCTATGCGATTAGCCACTCTCTCTGGTTTTGCATCAGTAGTCTGGGAGTAATGCATGCATTTGCCTGAAGTGTCTTTCTGTGCCAAGTGCTTCTTTAACATTGAATATAAAGATTTGAACAAAAACCTTATAGATGGAGTTTTGTTAAAAAATGATGGCAAATACAAAATTGCATGATAATTTTATGAGAAGAAATTAAGTAAAAACAAAGTCAAACATTGTATGATGGAGTCATTGTTATTTTTTGGATCATAATGTTTCAATTTTATGCCATCTGGAATGCTTTTCTATGTATTGTAAATATGTTTTTATTACTTATTTATTAAACTTTCCACTAAATGTTCAAGCCCATTGATTCTCGTTGTGTTATATCTGAATTAAAGATTGGACTTAAAGAGAAAGATTGAGATCTACAGTTCCTTTTTATAAAAATTGCCACAAAATTTCAGCAACAGCAAAACTTAACGATGGATGAGACTTATGAGACGCCTGTTGCAAACATGCAGGCAGAGCACCATGGCTTTCCTGCCAGGCAGGAACAAAGGTATTGATCAATTGTTGCTTTTGGTTGCTTTGAATTTTTGGTCCGCTTCTTTTTTGCTTTTATATGCCTTAAAACAAATTTTGGTAAAAGCTGATAATTAAATTAAGCAATATATTTGAGAGAAGGGAGATTCTCATGCTGAGTTGGTTTATTGCTTGAGGAAGTAGACAAAACATGTGCATTTTAAAAATGAGATCAAAACGGATAGAAAAAGGTTGATCCTTGAAAATTTTTGTAAGAAACTGCTTCAGGTCAACCAGATGGAAAGCAAATGGGAATTTCTAATATAGGTGAAGGGTTATCTTGTGCAGGACTTTAGGGAACATATGGAAAAGTCCACTCAAACCAATAATATTGGAACATAATTTATTTTGAAGGAGCCATTATATGATTTGAATTGAGTAGGATTTTTAGATTCATCTTGAAAAATTAAGCTTTTATCTCTGTACTTTTAATGGCCATAAAATCTGTTAGACCCCTTAAAAAGAAATTAGTTTCTTATTTGATGCATTCAGAATGAAAGCAGTCAGCCCGATCTGCACCAGACATTGTAATAGGCCATAATTAACAGTCCATAGGCCTGATAACTTTAAAGATAGATTCTACTTTGTGTATTGATCAACTTTGCATTATTTGATTCAAAAGCATTTGGAAAATATGAAAAATTTATAAAGCCATATAGTGTCACTCGATTTGTAGGTTTGGTACTCCATCATATGGCCGTTGCCGTAGCAGTCGGCCCCTTTGAACCTGCTCTAGAACTGAGCCTTTGTTACATCAGGACCCAACTCCTTTAACATCTCTCTTCACGTACGTGTAGAAAGATGATGGCCTGATCACATCCTGATTACTCTGTGTCAGAGTAGGCCTATTTGAAAATATTGCAAGGCAGATATCTTACTGATCTAAAAAACATTTACCTCTTTGCATAGACATTGATATCATTACAGAACGAATTGGGGAGGAGATAACATATTATTATTTCAATTCAATATAATTGATTTGCGTAAATACCTATATATACATATATATAGAATTTACATATTTTTATGGTGTACCCAATGTGTCAAATACATAAAATGCGTTCTAATATGATAAAAATTTAATACATGAAACAAAATATTCCTATGGTGCTCCCAGGGTGTGAAATACATAAATGCGTTCTAATATGGTAAAAATTTAATACATGAAACAAAACATTCATTTGGTGTTCCCAATGTGTCAAATACATAAAATGCATTCTAATATGATAAAAATTTAATACATGAAATGAAACATTCCTATGGTGTTCCCAGTGTGTAAAATACATAAAATGCATTCTTATATGAAAAAAATTTAATACATAAAACAAAACATTCCTAATCCTAAGGTGTTCCCAGTGTGTAAAACTCATAAAATGCGTTCTAATATGGTAAAAATTTAATACATGAAACAAAACATTCCTATGATGTTCCCAGTGTGTAAAATACATAAAATGTGTTCTAATATGGTAAGAATTTAATACATGAAACAAAACAATACCAAATTCAAAATAAAACACCCATATGAACAACCATACATTATAAAAAATATGTAAAATATGTAAAAGTACAGATAAAGATTGAGTAGCAATGTGGGGTATGTTAAAGGGTACGAGAAAAAAATATTGATCTGTATAGAAATGGGATGACTTGTTAGAGTTTGTATTTCTCAAATTATTGGATTGGTCAATTGTAAGTTTGAAAGTTTATGTTTTTACTAGTTATCTTTTGTTATAATTCTGAATAAATGTTTTACTTGTATGAATTTGAAGAAGCTTTTTGTATTTTAAATCACAAGGCTCACTTATTCTCTTCAATTTGCAGGGGTTGATGGGAATATTATTATGATCATAGATATGATGCAGTAATTACATTTTTGCTTGTGCTACAACATTCATATTTAAGTACAATGTAAAAAGGTATGTAAAAGTTACTTACAAAGATTTAAAGGAAATAAATGCATTTCTATACAAATATATTATATGATATGTACATCATATAACTAGGAACGAAAGACCAGATGCGGATGAGGACCTCAGCGATGAATGGTCATCGGAGTTTGAAGATGTGAGGATTTGTTTTCATTTTCCAATCATACCTAAACTCTCTTTGAGCTTGTATCATGTACTTTAAGGAATGGATGAAAATTCATTATCCATCAGAATTCTTTTTGCCTTCAATTGATTTTAATTAATTCAAGAATTTTGCACCTGTTCTGAATTTTTTTTTTTTTTCACTGAGTTTTTGCATGTCGTGACACAAAGTCGTAATTCATTGTCTTCTTATAGAGCTGCATTTGAGCTTTACTTTCAGGAACTTGCATGTTTGATGTCAATCAAATGCAGAGTGATGAGTGACATAACGGCTATAAGTAAATTAAATATAACTGCTATAAGTAAAGAACTGGGTCTTCTTTTATATTAGATCTTCATGAGAAAGCAAAATTTCATTGAGACTGAAGCGATGCTGTACTTCAATTCTGCAATAACATAATTGCTGTTCTCTTCAAAGAACCTCAGGTCAAAGTCACAAGGCTCAGAACATGGAATGCAAAAGTTTTCTGTCTTACTGCATGGGGTACCAAAACATTTAATGAAGGCTTTTTAAATGTTTCTCTAGGCATATATAGCTCTAGGAATGGGGCACTTGATGTTTGCAGCTTTGCAAGGCAATAGCCATCTACAGACTGTAAACCAACTACAGAACTGGTATACATGTATTTGTCTTCAGTACTGCACAGATAATGGGTGCTTTCTTTGCTGTTGTCATGTTTCTTGATGTAGAATCAGATACCTTTTCAAACCCATGACGAGAAAGCTTAATAATTATTATCATCCACAATGCAAACACAACTGGGTATTTGATGTTACTTATCATACAAAGGTCAGATTAAGATAACTTTCCTTCATAAAAAGTAAAATGTGACAATTTTTCTTTTGTTTATTTTTGTTGTTGTTTGTTTGTTTGTTGTTTTTTTTTTGTTACTCTTTAGTTGTATCAGTAGGCCACCTGCAGTTAAGGCCAAGCTTTGGAAGCTATGTACTTTCGCCCATTTAATCATGGTGTGTTGTGGGTGCTGCACTAAAGTTTTAATACAGCTGTATGCAAATGTTTTCATTTTAAAACATCCACTGGAAACTGTATATGATGGTCTGAAAGTATATTTATATCAGACATCAACTAATACTAAATTGTTCCACCTTTTCACACTTATTGCTTTCCCTCGTTGTGACCACCATAACTTAAATTATGATGTTTAAGACTGGTATAAAATCCATAAATAAATGCCCTGTTGGTATGTGATGATAGGCACTGAATTCATTATGTGTCACGATTTGAAATTGTATGGAGGAATGAAACAATGAAGTAACCCCATGACTTGAAAATGAAACTGGAATTTTCTAAAACAATGTTATTTATGTCTATCTATTTTGGATGCAAGGTCTGGACTGAGACTTTGACAGGAAATGCTTGAGAAAAAGGTTTCTCATTGAACAAACTCATCATCTGACCAACGGGGACATAAGGAACCAGATGATAGCTTGGGAGTGAACAAGAAAATGCAGTGGATGATCATTTCACAGACAGTTCATTGTCTAAAACTATTTTCCAGGGGAAATTTGAGGGAGGGGGGAAAAGTGATGGACTGGAAATTGCAGTTTCAAGATAGCAAGAGTGGCCAGGCTGCAATATTTCAGCTCTCTTGAGGACAACTGAAGAAGCCTGGTGTAGAGAGAAATCTTGATACCCCTGTGGTACTACATTGTGCATCTGGCCACCTTGTGACATGAACAGAGGATGACACCTTTCACAAAGTGAATCAAACTCAATTCAATTTGAACTGCAAAATAATAGGGAACATTGTTCCAATTTGAATACCATTGTGTAGTTAATGGTTTGTTATGTTCTTAGTGAGGTACTTTTACTTTTACTGAATAATGTGTCATTTACCAAGCTATGGAAATGAACCAAGATTCATAAACTTCTCATCATCTCCAACAAATTGAAGCTGAATTTAAAGGACCAAAAAAAGACATTACTGTTTTCTTATATCAGACTTTTTGCAATTATCTCTTTATCTTTTTTTGATCATGAGATGATGATGACATTCAGAATTAAAAATCATTGATATGATTATAGACCTTGAAAATGAGCATGGTGTTTGGCTCTTTTTCCTACTATTAACCTTTTCACATACATACCCTGTCATTGAGATGAGCCATTTTGTGCATACCACAAGACATTACTTTTGAAAGTGACAGGTTGATGACACATCTTTGAATAGTTTTGGTGACTGATCTATGAGACATAACCACATTAAACCTGATAGTCCAAGGGATATGTCCTGATCTACATCCTGGGCCTGTACATTCTTTTGGCATTAGTCTTTTTCACTTTCTTTATTTCTATTTATGATGAAAATATTGACAGCTTGTTTAATTGGAACTTATCATTAATTATTATTTCTCAAGTTTCTTCTATGGCTTTTTTTCTTTGATGTTTTTTTATTGGTTGTTGTAATTAGTTTGAAGGATTTATTTTGTTTCCTTTGTGCTGCATCTTCAATGTATTTGAATATCATGATTTCATTAATTGTCAGGAGGATGAATCACAGTGAATAAATGAATTTTGTATCAAAGAGGCTGATTTAAGAATGTCCAGGTCATGTAATGTAAACTATGGAAGTTTTGTGGATAATGTGGAATTTGATGTTTGTGTATAGATTAACTTCATTACATATATGTGTTTTAGTAAATAAAAAGTACAGCGGAGTCCACTTAAGATAAACTTGATTAAGATATAATATCTCATTTAAGATAAACAGTTTGTCAGGTCCTGAATTGCCTCCTATATACTTCTACTTGTCAAAGACAGCTTAAAATAAATGCAAATTACTCTCTGTCAAGTTAGAATGAATATTTCTTAGTCGTTGTGGCCTCCCTTTCCTTTAAGACCACTCAGATGGGCAGTGGGTGGGTCGATTTTGCATGCTTGAAAGTTCGCCTCTTTCAGGGATTCTCCTTCATCTCCCATCCCTTGTTCCTTCGCCTCTTCCTTTTTTGGAACTGAAGGTCAAGAAGCCTCACAAGATTAGATCTATGTCGGAGGACTTTTACCCACCCCTCATTTTGAATCAAAGGCTTTTTTCCCTTGGAAATGGTTAAAATAAACCTTGCTAAAGATTAACTCCTTGATCCGTCTGAAGGAGTTTATCTTAAGTAGAATCCACTGTCTGCGGCTACTTTTGTAAGATATTCGTTATCCTTTTTCTTTTGATCATTTGAAGTACATCTTTCTAGTGGCGGTAGAATAAATTCATCATTTGATTTTAATTAATTTCTAAGGAAGCAC
>JAOWAY010031356.1:0-12199 GCA_028565895.1 Goniobranchus geometricus
GTTTTATTTTGTTTTGTTTTGTTAGTGTTTGTTTTGTGTGTGTTTTTTTTTTTGTGTTTTTTTTTTTGTTTTTTTTTTTGGTTTTTTTTAGGGGAGGGGTGTTGCATTATTTTGATTTGACATCAGAAGTAAATGAATCGTTTCCCCTCATGCTATTCAAATTTGTGTCACAAAAGTCTTAGGGATTAAACTCATAATATACAAGTAACCAATTTCATCTTAATGAATTCATCTTTGAATAGTTCAATTTGTTTATCGAGGAATAATAAACAAACATCCTGTATAATGTGAAGAGACATATTTTTTATAAAGGCATGCTTATTAAGCAGTGCGTTCGACTGGAACCTTAATCGACTACACTTTTGAAAAATCGGTAGGATGGATTCCAGCTCAATTTCAGGCAGACACCAACCCAATCCGACTCCATGATCCAAGCCGACAAGTTAGTCTGCCTTTCTTGGACCAAAAGCACTGCAGGTTAAGAAAAATATGTTATAAAATGCAATCCCTGGGCTTTGGAGTCGAGGAGGTAGGGAAAAGGGAGCTTCATGATTACTTCATCACCACTACTCCATGCCTTGCCACCCTTCCCTCTCTTCTGAATCGTTCACACCATGACACAAGACAGTGATGCTGTGTCAGTAAAGTGGGTAGGGTAAGGATGAGAGGAAAGAATAATTATCAGGCATGAATTAATTTTTTGAAGAAGAAAAAAACTGTGCTGGCTGGGAGACACAGAAGGCTCGACCAAATTCAACCCAGAAAATCTTAGGCCAAATATGTAAAATCATTGGATGTTAATTGTCATTGAGCTGAGTTTTTTTTACCAACCATACGATCAAGACGGCTAGCTCGGTTGATTGCTTAAAATGATTATTCAAAAGTATGGCACCATATATTTCATATCTCTAGGCTAAAGTTGACTTGTCAGACAGGATTCCTTTGTTACTGTCATAATATTCTTTTACACAGCTCATAGACTTATTATGTAGTGCTGTTAATATATATTTTTTTAAATAATAAAAGCCTCCTGTAGTAATAAACACTTTTTATATTAGCCATATTTAGCAGTTAAATATATGTACCCATTAGTCAGTTGATGTATTTTTTAAATATGGTAGATTTTAAAAATAATTTTTTGGAAGGTGAGCTGGGACGGCAGCTGTGTTGGCTTGGTAGTAGTGTAGTACATTATTTATTCTTGTATCAATTGAATCCTTAAATGATCCTTTAACGATCTCAGAATATTTACAAGTTATATCCAAAAATCTTTCAGCAAAGCGGGTATCAATGAATCCTATGAAGGACACCAAGGTCCTATCACAAGCATTGACACACACAAAGTCCCTGGCCAGATCGACTTCTCACCTTATTTCCTTACATCTTCATTTGATTGGACCATTAAATTGTGGAGCATTAAGGTAGGAGAAAATACAACTTTATTACTCAGTTTTCATTCCAAAGAATTTTTTTCTCCCTTTAATAGAGTATGGAGTTATATGAATGTCTTCCTTATATGACAACATTCTCTTTTCAGGCATCCAAAAATATATTAGTTCCATTCAAATACTTTCACCAACATTATTGATTTGAACTTTTATTGATGAATTTTAATTGTTTAAAACTTTGACTTAAGGTAGATGAGCAGATGCAATTTTTGTTTAATTCATATAAATGGTGAACTGTCTTGGAGTGATTTATATGGCAAATTTTCATTTCATATGAGCAGGTCATATGGCAGATTTATCATTTGAAAAAATTGTGAAAATATTCAGTTCCGTCTCCTGCTCTTACACTTTGCTGAATTTGAAAACATACATTATTCTTTAAGATTTATATTCCCATGTCTCTTCTGCATTTCAGCAACCATACCATATACATTCATTTGAAGATAATAGTGAGTATGTCTATGATGTCCGCTGGTCCCCCATTCACCCAGCCTTATTTGCCAGTGTGGATGGAGAAGGAAAACTTGACTTATGGAATCTTAACAGTGAGACAGAAGTAAGCATGTCAGGATATATTATATATGAAATGGAAAGAATAGGAAATAGAAATGCAGCTGCTCATTATTACTACAGTTCTACCAGTCTGAGATTTTTAAAATATTGCGATTTAAAAAAAAAATTTAAGCGCTAGTCTACATTTGAACTTAAAATAACACGCAGTCTCATAGGCTATTCTTCTAGAATCAAATAAATATAACTTCCAGGTCAATTTCCCTTTATGGAGTATAACAATTTTCCACTAAAGAAGTTCAGGGTGTGTGACCGAAAGACAAGGTATTCCCACTTTCTCTTGTCCCAAAGTCAAGGCCAGAGGGCTTAGATTGCCATGCACCATGCCACAAATTAACAGCAAATGCTTCACCAGGGTTTAACATGATACAATCTTATCGTATGAGTGGGAAATGCAAATCTTGAATCAAACTTACCCTTCATGACTTAAAATTCCTTAACCATGACAGTGAGGGTTAGGAGTTGTTTTATTTTTTTTTTCTAAATCATCTGAATGGCATCAAGTTGGTTAAATGATTGTTGCTTATTGATCTTTTTGGATTCATTTGATTATTGTCACAACCCACGTTCATGCGATCATACATAGGATGATTATAATTTTTCTCAAAACTGGAAGGATTTTTTTTTTTTTTATATATATAAAGATACAACTCCTTTCACAACCTTCTGCATTCAAGCCAAAATAAGAAAGGACAATGATAAACCTAGTGGATGAGTTGCCTATACAGTTCTGCACAATGATCCCTCAAAACTATTGGTTCCGTACACCAATGCTTTTGTTCCATGGCAAAGCATTTCTTATGATTTTGAGAAAAGAAGCTTAAAGTGTACAAGTCTGGCTGCCATCTATATGACTTATGAGGTTTCTCTAGCCGAAAAGTTCTTGCAACATACTGAATCCTGCCTTTGGCACAATAAAGATTTTATAGGGATAGTTCAAGATGCTAAGAGAATTGGAAATCTTGATTTTGTTGGATGCGGCAATCAGCCTTAGGACATCAGAGTTGGTGTTTCACAGGGATGGTTTTAAATGCCCCTCATAGATTTTGTCAAGGTTTTAAATCGAAAAGTTAAATTGAGGTTCTAGAGAAAAGGTTTTGTGTACCTACTTATTTGACACAAATAAATAACAGGAAAAGAAAAGTCATAAAGAATGGGTATATCAGCGTTATCCTTTTCTTCCCTTGTGGCCTTATCCCTCTTTGAAGGTTCCCACTGCCTCAGTTATGGTTGATGGCCGACCTGCGTTGAACCAGTGTCGCTGGCATCAGACAGGGCATCATATCAGTGTGGGCGACAACAATGGTCGCATTCACATCTTTGATGTTGGCGAGGTAAGAGGTTTTTGTTAATGTGTTATCCTTGAGTCAAACTTGGCAGCTGAAGAAGAATGGTTTGGGAGCATTATTTACGTCAACTTACATCATGCTAGGATAGATGAGCTCTTATGTAGGAAATTGAAAAGAAAGCCCCTTAAATGATACAAGATCACACCAACTGGCGAATGCTTTGAAATTCTTCATTTCAGCAAATGGTTTCAATCTAGATCTTTTAAAGGCTAAGTCTAAAATATATCAAATGATGATTTTTTAAATTAAAAATTTTTTTTTTTTTTAAAGGCTGTGCTGAAAAAACAAATTCTGCCAAAATAACATACATGTAAAGTGGTAAATCTCATACTGCTGATATGTGTCAGTACCACATTTTTAGTACATCTCAGTTATTCTTACCTCAAGTAATTCCATGAAAAATGTAATGCATGAAAGGTTTTTGTGTGAATATTTGTCAATTATGGTTGTAATATCAGAATACATGCAGCTTGATTTTGTCAAGACAAATTTTTTTACAAGAGTCATACAAATTCCTGCAGTCTTCATTGTGTGCAAATGGCACTGAAGCCTACTTTTTAAAATTCTTCCAGCCATTGCGTTGAATTAGTGATGCCCTTATATTACTATTATATCTTGTATGAGTCTGTTCTGGGTTGGGGTTTTTTCTTTCGTTATTTATGGAGTAGTGCAAAAAATTTAACTGTCACAAATTGTTTTCTCTAAGTAGTTAATGACTTATTCAAAAGTGTCCTTATCCTCTTTGCCTTACTCATAACATGTTTTCTGAAGAAAAAAAAAAAGGAGAAAAAAATTGCAAACATTGCTACATTTACTTCAATTATAGAGTTAAGACCAATGTGAAGACAGTAAACATTTGGGAAATATATCTTAATTATACTTTGTCTCCAAATACGCTATTCTACCTCTTTAATCTATAAGATGGGTAGTAGAAATGTTTTTATAAAGTTTTATATCTTGTATCTGAAACACCCATCAAATGTTTTTCTATATTGTAATAAAATCCTTGACGCTTTGTTAATGTTGGAAATAGTGAAACCTGGTATCAAATGTTTGAGTCAAGTTGTCATCTTCTAAAACATTCAACCATCCATTCATCTTTTTTTCACCTATTGCATAAATGTCTCGTTCTTCTTCTATATGTATAACGTCAAGCTGAAATTATGTAGCCAAGTATCAGATGTTAAACATTTATTTTTCGTCTTATCTCTTTCAGCACATAGCTAATCCTAAGAATGACGAATGGTCACGCTTCGTGCATTCACTCCAAGAGTTGAAACAGCATGCAGCTGAAAGAGAAGAGGATTCGTCCCTTGCTGGAACAGGAGCACCTCTGAGATAGAATTGCTCATTTCTTTATCCCAGAAAAAGAATAAGAAATTTATAGAGTCAACTGCATGCCTCAGTGATATCCTTGTACCATTATTTCCTTGTTTATTAGTTTCTTGGGGTTTTTGGGGTAGTTTTTAAAAAAATGCTGTTTCATCTTATAATGACGCAATACTCTTTTTATCCTCATTCATCAACTTTACCCCTTCTTTTCATTTTCTGAATGATAGAATCATGTTCAATTCTGTAATTTTGTGCTTATGTCTCGTGATCTTTTTTTGTTTTTGAAATGGTGATATGAATGTTTCTATATTTGCGAAAGATGATTTGCAACCAGCGTTTGTACTTCTTTGATTAATTGTAAATGATTATGGTAATTTGAATGGGGGTAAATAAATGAAAATGAATTTCAATGAACTTGAGACAGATTTTCATAGTCAGTGAAAATTGCTTTTGCAGTCTTGTGTTCATTCATGGATTTGCTAAGCTTGCAAGATGGTAATGTTGTGAAGATAAATTGTGCCTATCTCAAATAATTATTTTATTGTGTGATAAAAAAATGTCCATGTTGTGAAGACCTTTTCTTTGTCCTGCTTATGAAAATTGAAAACTGTTTCATTTTTTATAATTTGTTTATATATTATTGCTTTATTTAAGGTTTCAAAACAGTTCCTCCATTTATGGAATTTTCCATACCATACAGGAAAGGCTTACTGAAAAAGTTATGTCGGTCAAAGTCATTCGCGTAATTATCTTCGACTTTGGAATAAATGTTTTTCTCTCTCACGTAGTTTTGTACATTTTCTCTTTTTTGTATTTTTGTTTTTTTAAATACAAAATAGAGAATTCTATATCCTTAATGAAATAAAATAAACCTTTGTACCTATACATTTTGCAATGAGCTACTGGATGCTTGCCTATTGCTTTTTCTTCTTGGCTTCCATACAGTCTCGTAATGGTATTTGGTATAAGAATTTCCCCATCATCTTGATTAAAATGAATGACGAAAAGAAATTTTTTGCTCGACTTTTTTTTGTTGTGTTATTTTTACTTGTCAATTTTTGTACAAAAACATGTTTAATATCCATGGATGTAAAACTTGTTTCTCTGTGTGTTTTCCATTGATTTTTTTGTTTTGTTAGATTATGGTGATGAGGGGTTAATTTGGTTTGATTTTGGTCTGATCATAAGTTTGTAGTTACCTCATCTACAGAGTGTCAAAAAAAGATATTTAATGGGCAAGATCATTATTGATTTTAGAATGAACAAAGTAATCAAATCAAAATTCCACTCACTGAAAATTCAGCTGAGGGGACAAATTATTCTAAAATTTCAAAAATATCTATTTAAAACTTTTTATGATGTTTTGAATAGAAAAGCAGACAAAGTTGGGTTTCATTAAGGAAATACAAGAAAATGTTCATGCCTCTAAGAATATACATCTGGATCACTTATAACAAGGAAAACATCACAGTTGAAAAGACAAATTACTGATTGTATTGCCGGTCAATTGACAAGTAAAAAATGAGTTTCAGCCAGTTCTGAATAGAAGGCCGCTGTATTTCCCATTCATATACACTATTATACAGTCATGTGCAAGAGAAAGTTCAGGTTCCATTGTATTTTATTGTTCTCAAATTTATTCCCTGAGACAGTAATTATGCATATCAAAGGAAAGCTGAGGAAATTCCCCTTACTATGATACTTATTTATAACCAGAAAGGGCTATGGCACCTGAGATACAACTGCTTACAAATTGTCTTTTAAATGCCTGTGCTATGTACAAATCATGTGCAAATCAGCCAAGATCAGCCATGGTTTTAACAGATCCAATTTTATCCTGAATCAAACATGCCAGCTTTTTTGCAATGGCACAAATTTGTTTGAATGTCCTCTTGTTTTACACCTCATCATCATCATGGGTCATGCTGAATAGCATTGACTATCATGTCCTTCCACACCCCATATACTACATTCAATGTAGCACTGAAGGACTCTTTTTCTTGCCTGTTTTGATAATTTTTTTTATTAGAGCTGGTCATAATCAGTAACCTGGGCAGCTGTTTGAGATCATATGTGGTAAATGTTCCCTGAATTTGTTTGTTTGTTTAGTGTTTCTGGGCTCTTTTGAACTCTTATCTCAGCACCCATAGAAAGAGTAAGACGATGGTTTATTTAAAGAGAGAAGAGAACATCCTGACTGATAGCAAATGATGCCATTAGTCTATTAAGTCATGTAATGCACATAATTGGGGAATAGTGAAAGCCATAGGATGTGCCTCTTTCTCTCACAGTAAAACAGTAAAATCCCCGCCTTTCTTAGAAGACAAAAGAGAGCCTGACAGAAGACAGGACAGCTAAGGGAAGGAACTCTCACTCAACCCTTAGTCGGCTCTTACGACGTGCAGTTGGAGAAAGAACAGCATGCCTATTATTTATACATCCTCTCAATTTGGGAACCGGCACCTAAATGGTGTTGTGGGCTGTTAATAGATTTTACTGCATAAATTTAACTGATAAATTCTTTAGCTTCAAAATGCTTTATTGATTTCATAATTTTCAATATCCAAACGAAAGCAACCTGAACTGTATTTTGCAGGTGACTGTAGAAAGTGTTAAAAATTAGTGATTGAATCTGTTTTTAAGGCAAGAAAAGATGACAAATAAAATTTCTTTTATTATCTTCTCTTCGTGAAATATCTACAAGTCATTTTTTTCATTGCCAAATGTTTATGACATATATTAAAATCATATATCAATATAATTCAGCAGTTTTTTAAAAAATTGAAAACATTTGACTTTTACTTGGGGTTTTTATATTCAATGTGAACAAGGAATGACTGAGCAAAATGTGTCACTATTGTTACGCAAATATGAGCTCATTGGAAGTAAGACTGAGATAAAAGTTGGAAAGTGAAAAGAAAGGTCACATATGAGTAAAGCTAGGAAGGAATATATAAGTTCAACAACGCAAACACTATGAACAGAAGCCGAACAATTCTGAAGGGACACTATTGATAGCCTATGCTTCTACTGAGGAACAGAAGCCAGGCAATCCTGAAGAAGGGAAACTGTTATTAGCCTTTGCTCCTCCTTAAGAATAGAAGCCAATTAATTCTGAAAGGACACTGTTGATAGCCTTTGCTCCTCCTTGAGAATAGAAGCCAATCAATTCAGAAAGGACACTGTTGACAGCCCTTGCTCCTCTGTAGGAATAGAAGCCAATCAATTCTGAAGGAACACTGTTGATAGCCCTTGCTTCTCTGTAGGAAAAGAAGCCAATCAATTCTGAAGGGACACTGTTGATAGCCTTTGCTCCTCCTTAGGAATAGAAGCCCATCAATTCTGAAGGGACAGTGTTGATAGCCTTTGCTCCTCCTTAGGAATAGAAGCCATTCAATTCTGAAGGAACACTGTTGATAGCCTTTGCTCCTCCTTAGGAAAAGAAACCAATCAATTCTGAATAGACACTGTTGGCAGCCTTTGCTCCTCCTTAGGAATAGAAGCCATTCAATCCTGAAGGGACACTGTTGACAGCCTTTGCTCCCACTGAGGAGTACCTGGTTTTAACCTGAAACGTAGACATAGCAGTAAAAGTACATTATCTTAATCCCTATTTGTCATACATTGGGCTGTCCAAAGCTTCCACTTCACCTTATTCTGGCCAGTGCTTCTGCCTCTTCCGAATTAGGTCCTCCATCTCTCAAATATGTCTCTAATGAGCTTTTCCACATGGTCTTTGGATGCCCACATGACCTCTTTGCTGATAAGTTTCCATATCAATGACCTCCTTGGGAAATGTTCCTCTTGGCCAAACCATCTCAATCTTCTTTCTTCTATTGTTTTTGTCATGTTAATCATCCAATACCTCAGAATTTTTCACATTTTTTTGCGAAGGCAGGATTATTGGAAGGAGTTTAACCTCTGCATCTTTTGCATAAATTTTACGTTTCACATCTATTATAGAGGAGACATTGCGCAATTGCCCTATAATCATTTTTGTTGTTTGTTGAATGCTTTTAACTTTGATAATTTTAATTAGTTTGCTTTAACAGTACAATTGGCAGTGAATTCACTTTTGAGTAGGGTATCAAGTCAACAGTCTCATTATACTCCTGATGAATCCTGGTTTAAGTTGAATAATCATAAATTAAACAGGCTTGTTTGATACATCTCATAACTGGTGACTTAGCATCTATAGACAGTGGACAGCTTCACATCAATCAAGGTATGGTAAGTTCCTTTGCTGTCCATGCTGTTCCTGCCACTAAGAACATGTTTAAAAGTCAAAGAGTAGAGTAAATCTATCTCCATGTCAAGAAACTGCCTTACATTGGACACCAGAAGGCAGGCGTCAGGATGCCAATATGGTGCAGAACTGTGGATGATAAAATGAGGGCTTGGAAAGAGATACGGAACATCATCCAGATGAAGCCTTAAGACAGGCAGGAGTAGAAAGGCCTCATTGAGTCATTGCTTCCCTACATGACATGCCAATGGCGTAAAGGGCAGTTAAAAAAAAAAAAAAAAGAAGTAAGAAGAAGAAATCTATCTCCATTAAGATGCCTCTGTTTATTATACTAAAGGTCATCAACCCATTTCCACAATCTGAGGGGCTAAGTCCTTTAAGTCTCGTTGTAAGAAAAACTATTCAGAGAGAGACTTTTTGACAAAGACTTCTTAGAATTCCTACCTCTCTGACCGTCAGTAAGAGGGAGCCTCAGCTTGCCATGCCATATTGTCTCTCATATCTCCTCCTGAAGAGGATTCTCTGTCTAGATCTAGATCCATGAAACCACAAGCAATCTCCATTGCTTGTTCTTGATTGTCATCATTTCAGTGTTCATTTTGAATGCAATTATTGCTTTTATCAGGAATGCATCATAAAGTAACTTCTCAACCTAATCAAACTTGCATTACAAAAATGTTACCAAATGTTAAGTCATTCCTCAAAAAAATGCATATCGTTCCTGTAAGTTTCTACACATGTATGTCAGAACCTGAGTCATGATGTTTTTGGCTTAGTTTAGCAAAAATGAGTATCCCCAAATCTTTCAATGTCTAAAGACTCATACGTTTAAAAACTTACAGGAACAATTTATAGAAGAGGTGACGAAATCCGTTGTAGTCCAAATAGCCAAAAACGTCATGACCCAATTTCTGACTTAAGCGTTTAGAGACTTACAGGGGTGATATTACAAAAATACATCCAAATGAACCTGTCTTTGAATTATGAGTCATGTCCCAGTTTTATTATCGGACAATAAGGTACCTGACTTTCCTCTCTTTGTATGATGTCAACATCACTAATTTAACAAAAAATGCTTCCCTTTACCACCATATTAAGGGTTCTATTTCAGTTCTTTTGTTATTGCATATCATAAATCAAAGCAGTTCCAGAATACTTGAAGTGGGATTTTAAAATGGGAAGACATTATGTCTTTAAAGGAAAATCACTGAGAAAACAAAATAATAATATATTATTTAATAATAATGAATTTTCTACGAGAAAACTTTACCATTTTTGAAATATCTCAGTTCTAAGATTTTTAAAAGAATGTGAAGAAAATATGGAAACAAACTTTTGGCAAAAGCTTGTTAAATTCTTGCCTACAGTGAGAAAATAATCATCAATTTCAAATCCAGTGGCTTGCTTCCCAATGACCATGAGACCAAGGCAAATTTTAGAGGGAATTACGGTGTCTACGAAAGACATACATAATCTCAAGGATATTAGAACATATTTACATCATGATTATATTAACAATATTTTTCTCAAAATTAATCATATAAATATAATTGCAGGTAAATATTCCATCACTCAACATAAGCATCAGGGCATCACTGAATATTAAAGAAAACAACAAAAAAATGTCCAAACAAAAATGTACACTTCATTGCTGTGACAGCTCAGCCTAGATTCATGTGAGATGGCAAGCTTCATTTCAGCTCCTATTTATGGAAGCATATTATTATTTTCATGTTGTGGGAAAAAAGTTCTGAAAGGCATAATTAATGTTTCAGTTTCATGAAAGTAATCAAAGCTTATAATAGTTATATCATAAATAAAAATCATAAAAAGATGTCTTCTAAATATAAAGAGCATAAACTGAGAAATCTGATTAACATGACATAATTGATGTGATCAGTTTCACAATAAGATATTTCTGTCTAAACAATTGAGCAAAATGCCTTATATGTCAAGAGCAACTAAATCTAAACGACAATGAAAGCCGATGTCAAGGAATTTCGAAAGCTTTGAATTTAATTGAAAGCATCAATAAGTAAAAAAAAAATAAAAATCAGCCAAGTGACTCAAAACACAATGCTTTGTTGTGGTAGCCGATTAAACGATGGAATCTGCTCATCTCAGTAGGCCTACAAAACATGGTCAAACTAATAGGACTATAGAATCAGCAATTTCTTGTAATTTTTAATTACCTCATCTATAAGGTCTCCAAAAAAAAAAAAAAAAAATGGGCAAAATCCTTATTCTTGAATTGAAAAGAAGGCAAAGTTGATTTTAAACTATAGAATACTAGAAAGATTTCCTGCCTCTAAGAACATACACCTGGATCACTTATAACAAGAAAAATATAACGGTTGAAAAGACTCATTACTGAATATATTGCCAGTCGATTGGCAAGTAGTAAAAGAGCTTGAGCTCGGACTAAGGCATTGCATTTTACTGTTACTATAACATAACTATGACCAGTCTTTCCACGCAATGCAAGATGGATGTCTACTTCTACACATTGACTATGGGAGCAGCACGGTCTTTTGTACCACACTTGAAGCACAGGAAGAAAGAGAAGCTGTTTTATGCATCTGTCATTAGTATCCTTTTTAACACACAGTTCCCCTTGATAAATGTCAAATCACTCCTTCCTTCTCTTGACTTTCATAAGTCAACATAAGTACAAATTAGAAAGAGAATAACCACAGATGTCTGGTCAATTATGTATAAAAAATGAAATGGCAAATACAAGAGAAAATGCAAATACGATCTTTCGCTGTCATTTCCAGGACGTCAAACCTTGAAAGCTGATTGGTTGACATCATTTATCTTTCTTCAAAGCAATGTTCCTCAGGCCGGAGTTTGATCATCACATTTACAGTATAGCCAAAATTTAGCATTTCAGAGAAAAAGAACTGTAAGTGTAATGGGAGATTTTAAAATCTATATTTTCTCCCTATTTTGGACCCTGTAATTTCTTTTGAAAATAAAGGGAGAACCCAAATCAGTATAACCTGGTAATAAAAAGAACAGATCTGTCAGAAACCAAACACAACAAATTTGAGAAAGTGCCCAAAACATCTCCTTTTTCCAACTGCAATGTCAACCCTGCATACATGTTAGTCATGTTAGGTCATTAAAACAGTGTTTTTGACCAGCACCATCTATAGCTCATCTCGCAACCACTCTCCTATGCATCCAGTTCTCTCTCTCTCTCTCTCTCTCTCTCTCTCTCTCTCTCTCTCTCTCTCTCTCTCTCTCTCTCT
>JAOWAY010031467.1:0-12197 GCA_028565895.1 Goniobranchus geometricus
GTTCTTGAGAAGAATGTTGAGAGAACCATGGACAATGAAAAAGACCAATGAAAATATTCTAAAACAAGCAGAAACAAGAAGATCCTTGATAAAGAAAATAAGAAAAAGACAATCAACATTTTTTGGACATGTCATGAGAAGGGAAAAGATAGAACATCTGGTTACAACAGGAAAAGGACAGGAAAGAGGCTTAGATGGAGGCAAAGAGAAAAGGCCCGTGACGGACTGGCAAGAAGAGCTACTTTTGATCAAGCAGTGTGGAAGGACATGAAGGTCAACGCTATTCAGCATGGCCCATGATGATGATGCTAGAGCTTAATCCACTAAATGTGCACAAAGTGCTGTACAAGTGTCCCCCTACCGGCCTTTTCAAACCAAATACCTTCTCAACTCAACTTCCTGGAAGGAGACAACACAGAGATACAACCATTTCACAGGCTCACTTGCTGTGGCATACTGACAAGATCTTCCTCTGCCTAACCTCTCAAACATTAAAAATTGTGGGTAAGAAGATAAAACATTTTAACATAAATCTGATCATTAAGGGATATAAGCGGATACAAAATTATGTATATGAATATGTCTAAGAACAAGACTATAAGAGATTACAATAAAACAAGTCATAGTTCTGGCTTAATTTAATCATACACAACCTATATTAAGGTTGAAGAACATTTGATATGTATAAAATTTGCGATTCGGGGAGGGGGTAGAATGCAGGGTAACATAATCATCCATACTGAAAAGGCTCTGTTAAAAAAGGTGTTTTAAAGGATGTTTTGATGGATGTGTAGTAAATCTTTATTCTGATACCTTCGGGAACTTCATTCCAGATACAAGGACAATATTCGAAAGAAGGAGCACCACATGGCTGTTGGAATTTAGTTTTAAAAGACTGCAAAAGTAAGGTGGAGCTGACCCATTTAAACATTTAGAGACTAAGGTGGCCATTTTATGGTCAATTCGAGCTCTGACTGCCAACCAGTACAGCTCTCTTAGGAGGGGCGCCAATTGATCTGACGTCTTTTTCTAAAGAACAATCTTTGCTGCAAAATCTTGCATTTTTTATATCTTATTCAAGCAATGACTTGAGAGCCCACATAGCAGTAAATTGCAATAATCCATTTTGGGTAGTACAAGGGACCCCACTAACTGTTTTGCAAGATCAACCACGAAGCATTTCCTAATTAAATTGATTCTGCTAAAGATTAAGTTCATAAGTAATAAAGGGAATGACGAAACGTAATAATTTGATCATTCATTGACATGTTTTCATTTCATTAAAAATGACACCTAAATTTCTTACTTCCTGGGATGGAACAATGCAACAGTCAATTATGTTTAGTGAAGGTCTGATTAGCTTCTTAAGATCAAAAGGTTTTGCCATGAGGATACTTTCAGTTTTTGATTTATTGAATTGAAGCCAATTGCTCATAATCCATTGCGTTATTCATAAGTGAAGTTATTTTATAAAGTGGAGCAGATTTATAGAGCTGAGTATCATCAGCATGAAAATGGTACAATACACTGTCCTGAAAGCAGCAAGAGAGGGGTTGTATGTACAATGTGAACAAAACAGGGCCAAGGACAGAACTCTGAAGAACTCCAAAATTCGTACAGAGTTTGTCAGAGTAATGACTGTCACACAATGGGCACCGTTCTTTAACTAAGACTCAAAGCCCATTCATGCTGTGCCTGAGATGAGGAATGAAAGGGTTTTATATGCTCATTGAAACAGTTCATGAATTTTGTTTGAGTCTAAATGAGACGGTACTTGTTTTAAAACAGCTTTTTCTGATGTCTTAGAAATAAAAGACAAATATGATACCAGGTGATAATTTTAAAGTTCATTTTGGTCAAGTCCCTTCTTTGCAAGAGGTGGTCTTACCATTGCTTTCTTAAGATACTCAGGAACAGTTACAATTTTTTAAAATGACTGATTGATGATACTTGCGATAGTGTAATCATGCTCACAGAGCTTTAAAATTACATTTTAATATCCGGACAAACAGCAACACAGAACATTTAGAACAAGACTTGCGGCCTTGTAGGCTATGCCAACAATTTCGGCGATGCATTCTGTAGCCCCTGATCTGATTGCAGTGTGCCTTTTGCATCCCAATATATATATAGGCTAATGATGAGAGTGCCAGGTACAGGAGTATCGCTTCTACTTCTCGCTGATCAAGATATCCAAGCATGTCCTCGGCATCGCAATGTACAGGGCAGAAAGACTACTTGGGCAAACCAGTCTCAACTATGAACAAAGTGTCCTGATGAGTTCATTCAATGGGCCATGGAGCTTTATGCCTGAATCTGTTTCCACCAGCCAGTATCTATGTCTACTAACCGCGAATATTTAACAGTGTCGTCACCTATTTATCAACTATTTCAATTACAAATAAGTGTGAATAAGGATGTAGCTATTCTTCAACAATTCCTCACCTCAAACATCTTGAAAAAATCTTTACTTGGAGGTGCAGCCAATAACTTTTCCGATATGGCATGAGGATAATTATTGCGCATGAGAAACTGAAATTGAAAAATGAGAGAAACATTTTCAAATAAGAAATAAATAAAACCAGTTGAAATCTCAAATCAATGTCTTTGTAAATGAAGTCTGAACTCACGACAGGGGACAAATTACATTGCTCTAGCACTTTTTGATTCAATCTGTCATGGAAGAAAGACTCAATTCACAAATACGAGTAATTCAAAAGAATGTCACCAATGCTTCTCCCTTAACATAAAACGAAAAGACAGACTAAATCGGGAGAGCTGCAACAAATCTTTTCACGACCTTACTAAACCAAAAACACGAGCTTGCTTATAACCCTTAAATGTTAATAAAGGCAAGGGATATATATAAGATATTTCTTACGTCTAAAATTTTCCGTGCACATCGATGCTGATAACCTTTATCACCAATTGGCCGAGGATCTTTAGGAATATCTGTTCGTCCTCTAACTCCTATGCCACTTGTCCGACTTGATGAGGCCATAGACTGTCTGAAGTTATAAAAGATGATGTTATCATCAATATCTGTCTATAAGGAGTTGCTAACAGAGTACAGAAATGTTAATACCATTCTGAGGTTACAAATGTAGTCAATTAATTAAATTAAATGTGACACAGTAAAGGGGTGACCTTTATAGGCTCTCTCTCTCTCTGTCTCTCTCTCTCTCTCTCTCTATCTCTCTCTCTCTCTCTCTCTCTCTCTCTCTCTCTCTCTCGTTCTCTTAAATCTCATAAAGGTCAGGGTTTCCATGCATATTTTATGAATGAGAGCACCTCTATGTTTCAGAATTGGAAAGGATTTGAATGAGGAGAAGAGAGTCTAGATTAAAAAACCTCTTCTCCTTATTTTTCTATGTCACAATTACCATCTAATATGTTCATGAGACTTAAATTTCTGGACATGCTTTATTTTCTCTCCTTTGGTTGTACAATTACAAACGGGATTTATTGACTTTCTGTCTTTTTTACATTTAATACTAGTCCTTTGCGTTCACTTTCCATGACTACGATATCTAACAATTTCTGGAGGTCTGTGAAAGAAATGCTTCATTTAAGTAAACTTATTATTCGTTTCTTCATTCATTATTTATTTGCCTTTTTTAAAAAACGTAATCCAGCTTTAGCAATTCAATCTTTTTTTGATTTAAGGAAATTCCTGTCAGTAATGTATGAGTGAAGAAGTTAAGTTATTGTAAAAGACAATGGATATGAAGACAGGATGTTCGGAAAATAAGACTGTCTTTTCTGTCTTCTGAAATGGAAGACATCATACATTAAATTGCAGTTATCTGACGCTCAATTGACATCATTCCAAGGCGGATGAAACAACTTGAAATAATGACGAACATTCATATGTGGGTATGATGGAAGAAGAAATGTAGAAATAAAGACAAGGATCACGAAAGGAAAAGTTCAATTTCAAAAACGGAAGCAAATCATAACAAATAAAAAAAACCATCAATACGGACAAGGAAATAAGTGCTTCAGTGCTACATTGAACCTATCCTTACGTATGGGTGTGAAACATGGACTATCAATAAAAAGAAGTAGGAGAGACTGGAAGCAACGGAAATGTGGTTCTTGAGAAGAATGTTGAGAGAACCATGGACAATGAAAAAGACCAATGAAAATATTCTAAAACAAGCAGAAACAATAAGATCTTTGATGAAGAAAATAAGAAAAAGACAAGCAACATTTATTGGACATGTCATGAGAAGGGAAAAGATAGAACATCTGGTTACAACAGGAAAAATTACAGGAAAGAGATTTAGAGGGAGGCAAACAGAAAAGGCATGAGACGGATTGGCAAAATGGTTGGGAGTGGAGAATGTTAACCATTAGAGGATTAGAGGAGCTACTGTCGATCGAGCAGTATCTGATTAGAGGAGCTACTGTCGATCGGGCAGTATCTGATTAGAGGAGCTACTGTCGATCGAGCAGTGTGGAAGGACATGATAGTCAACGCTATTCGGTATGACACATTATGATGATGATACTTTACAGTCCACAGAGCCTGGTTGTATTTCAAAAAACAAGCGTACTGCCAGGTCAATTTAAGAAAAAGCAAACAAACAAAAGACACACTAAGAGAAAAGATAAAACATCACAAAGTATCAAGCTTAGAGAAAATGAAATCAGCGATCCCCTATGACTAAGAAGAGAGGAGGGTGGGGATGAAAAGTAATGTTAGTCGTTTATCAAAAAAATAAACTAATGCAAGCAGCAGAATATATGGCTTCACAATCCTTCACTCCTATTTATTCATTTTGATTGCATTGAGGCCGAGGCTAGACCAGATCGCCCAAGCGCGATGATACCAGCACAGAATAAGTATGATATTTATTCTGTGGATACCAGAATGGAGCATAATAAATTTCCGCAATGGGATGGCTGAAAATTGAAAACTCGGCCAACACCGGAACAAGGAAGCTATGGAGAAAGCGAAAGTAGACCAGCCTGAACGACATCAGAAAGTTGTTTTTAGCAGCTGACAGATGAAAATAGCTCTTGACTCAACACCACTGATTGGGCAAATATACGATCAGATAGACCTGCATTTCTACACTCTTAACCTACATCTCGAATCCATAGATCTATATCTCAGGTAGGCCTAATAACAAACTGAAAGATGAAACTAAACAAGTGAGATTAGCGAATTTCCTAGCAATCATTGGTACTGATGCTATGGAAATATAATAGACTCGATTATATAATTTTATAAATATAATATTGTAATAATGGAATCTTTCCATACGAAGACTTAGATACAACAGTCCAACGGAAGAGTTCCAAGCATTCTGCATAGGAAAAACTAATGAAACTTTTATGAACGATTTATTAAATTCTGGCAACCAGAGAAAAGTTTTTATTTTAGGTGAAAACATTGATCCTTACGACTACGAGTCTGAACTCAGAATGTTAGCAAAGACATGCAACTATGGAGCCTTGGAAGACAGTTTGATTAGAGACTGAATAGTCATTGGGATAAGAAATGAAAATATCCAAAAAAAATTACTGGACGATCAAGAATCAAGTGACTCTGCAGCTTCCTATCTCCCAATACTGTACAGACTCACTAGATCTATGGAAACAGCAACTTGTAATTTTGTAATTTGTGGAAAAAGTGAAAGCAGATATCTGAATCTAGAACTAGATCTTGAGTAGATAGACTGCAACAAAAGAAAAGTTCAGCTGAACAGGTAGGTCCATGTGGAAGGTGTGATAAGAAACATGAAAAGATAGGTTTCAATGCCACCAATGTAAAAAACCAGGATACATTGCAAACTTTTGTAGAACAAAACAAAGTAGGTCAGTGAGATCATTCACAACTCAAGTGCCTGTAAAAAGAAGAGCACGAAGATTCAATATTCAAAATATTGAGAAAGGCTGCGGTGTGATTGTGATGAAGATCAAATTGATAGATCCTTTTTGGGAATCGTCGCAATTTCTTGTGCCCCTTCCATAGAACAAGATCCAAGGAAAGCAGAATCAGCCTGGGATCAAAATCAATTCAAGCTAGACACAGAGGCTGATGTCACACTTGTCCCAACCAATTTTGTGCCCAAAGAGATAAGAATGGGAAATAAAAATAGGAAACTATTTTGCCCTGAGAGAAATGAAGTCACAGTGCTTGGGAAAATTACAACAGTATTGAAAAGAATGAGACAAACTGCTCTTGGTGTATAGTCTTTAAATCTATCAATTTCAGGGGGGAAAAAACGCTTTTTGTCATTTTGGATGAGCAAATAAACTATCGATTTCCATATTTCGATGTTCGATACTGTCCATTTTACATTAATGGTTGATACAGTCCACTTTATTTGTGGCCTGGGGTAACAAATGATGAAGCACCAGTATTCTCCCGCCGAAAATAAAACCCACTGAACTTCATTCTACTACTTCACCCACACTTGCCATATTGATCCTTTTTCTTAGCATAATTCTTCCCTTACTTTACTCCGAATTACTATCACTCTGTCACTCCTGAACGCTCATGGTCTTTTCCGTGCCAAACGACATCAGTATGTAAGTGCCACCAAAATGAAGAAAGATGGGGAATAGTATCCAGGTCCTCAAACAATGCAATGACCAAATATATAGATATTTTGTAAGGTCCTTGGAATGGATTATAGACCTTTTCACCCACTTCTTCAAAGTTCTTCCCGTCCCACAATAGCCTCAACATTCTGCGTGTGAATCGAAGAGTCCTCTCCATTGCCAAAACCCTTCAAGTGTTTAATGGTGTAGTGCTGGCATCCAAGTTCACTTAACCCTCTCGAAGCACCTTAGGAATCACTGAAAATTGATAGTTCTTCTTGAAGGAGGATCTTCTTGGATAAGGGGGCCGAATGTATCCTTATCTCTTCTCTCCCTTATCTCTCCTGTCAAGGGAACAAGGAACCTTCTCTTGAGGGAATCTTCAGTCCCCAACATACCTGCACTTGGTCCAAGACACGACCTTTCTCGATCAGAGTTTGGTCGATCTCTACCTCAACCCTCATTCCTCAAATGGGTTTTTGACGCCAAAATCAATTCTCAGGAGTCTCACAGGCAAAAGTTAAGGACCGCCAATTCATCAATTGATTCAAAGAGATCCTCAGACAATGAATCACCACCTTATAATCCAAAGGTGACTGAAAAAGTGATGAGAACGAATAGCACAATCTTCCCTGGAGGTCAGCCATTTAACAATTCTCCATGAGTTCAGAAACTCTGATATCACAATACTTATGCTTTTGTGTTGTAGGAACACAAACACTCTTCCTACACATCCAGGTCCTTTGGTCGTCCCTTTAAGAACAAGGAATGCCCGCTCAGGACAAAGTACAGAACTCGACAAAACACTGTTTTGACGCAAAAAAAATCTTCACCTGTGATCGCCGTTTTGTGAAAGAAAGAAATTGCAAAAAAAAATAATCAAAGCGGCATTTCCGACAGGAAGCCATCGTCACCACTGATTGAAATAAAAAATGGTGAGCCAAAAGTCAGAACACATGCATATTGGATGGTATTGACGTGCATGGGCAGCACTGGAACACAGCAGATATGACCCCCAATATAACCCAAAGCTTGAGTTAGGTTGGATCCTTCTAGAAGAGTACACGGCCATGATGAAGTCTGCAATTCTCTATAAAGGCATATATAATCTAATTGAATACCTATTGATAAGTACCAAATCAGCAATCAGCAAAAGAAAAAAAAAAGAAAAAGATAAAAAACAGGAAAGACAAACATTGATATCTCATACTTTGGTCTAAGAGTCAAGTGGCAGATGGACTGTTTGAAGGAGTCCAGGAATCGACTGTATCTGACAGAGTCAAGGAATTCTCTTCCACAGCCACATATATTTGACGTACAGGGTAATTAGAGTTGGTTATCAAATGTCAACAACAAAAAAAGAGAGAAAAGCAAAAAAATATTTTTGACATAGTTTTTTAGTTAATACCTTAAAGATTTAAATAAGATGATAACAAACAAAAAAAAAGAAAATCAACTGACAAGCATGAACACAATACTTGTGATCAAAACTCCAACAACAACTGAGCTCAAATTTGGAGAGTACCGCTATTGGTGTGATACAAGACTTTTCGTCATCAAACGCATGTCTGAAAAGATGAGTATCATGCCAGTTTAATAATCTGATATATAGAAATTTCTTCATGGGATTGTTTTATTTCTTTCAGATTGAGTTTCAACTTGATTTTCAACTATGGAAAACAAAAAGAATACTGATGTAGATGATCCCATTGTTGAAGCCACCACACAGAGCCAGAATGATACAAGTTTCAAAAGTAATGATAGCACAGGAGAAGGACCTTTTCCAAATGGTGACTGTGATATAAACGAGGATTTTGCCGCGAGCTGTTCAACTCTGGCCGATGAGGATTGTGATCTCTTACTAGTTGATCTTCCAGAAGTTGCTCTCGTCAGAGTAATGGAATATTTAAACTTGAAGGAGCGATATTACTTGTCGATGACATGTTCCTTGTTTTACAATTTGTTTACTCATCCACATTTATGGCAGATAGCTAGCATTGATCTTATGTGTCTAGGTGTGAGCAATACAAAAGATCAGTCAAGATGGAAGTTGAATTATGTCATGAACTCAACTATGATGCAAATTGTGAAACGTTTTTCTCATGTTTTTCAACATCTGTCTTTGAATTTGGACTTCAATATTCAAAGCTTTGATGATGTTTCTGCAAAGCTTTTACAGGAATTAAGGAGCAATTGTCTTCTAGAGAGTCTCAGTTTGAAGCTTGGACCTGTAACATCAGATGATCGGCATGTGAGAAGAGTAATGGCTGTCAGATCAAATCCCAAAGATGTACCGATAGTTGTTGGACTTATTCACAGTGCTGTGCGACTGAAAAGGCTCAAAATTGTGTCTTGGCCTCTCTTTGAAAAAATGGAGGACTTGGACATCCTGCTGGCTATACAGTCAAATGAGAAACTGAAGAGTTTAGAGTCTTTAAGTTTGTTTTTTGTCGATGTTAAGAAACAGAACTGGACAGAAAGGATCCCAAAATTACCAAGTGTTTCACAGACACTAAATGTCATCTCTTTCCTCCCAAACTTGACGCATCTGGCTTTAAGATCTCCCATGATTAATGATGAAACAATTCTTTTACTAGCTTCTCACAGGAGAAAGCGTCTTGAGCTTCTTCAGATTCTGATCACCTTTGCTCATTCAACGTCCTATCATGAAGGCTTTAAGACACCAGAAATAGCATCTTCTTCTTGGATGAAACTGACCAGTATTTCACCGTCTTTGCGTGTTGAATATGTTGTGATGACAAGAGTTCCTTGGGAGCAGCTTGCAAATATACTGAAGCCAGAGGTTCCTTTGTCTTCTTTGTCTTTGCTGAATTACAGCCAATGTGACAGTAATCTGATAGACTGCATTGCCAACCACTATGGATCAACATTAAAGACATTTAAGAGTCTATGCGACTCCGCTGATTGTGACCAAGCCTTGATAAGACTCACCACAGAATGTCAAGGTCTTAAAAGTTTAGCTTTTCACGGAACCATCAACTATAAGACGATCATTGCACTCGCTGACCTCACGAAGGATGAGCAAGACAAATGGGATCTTTTTCAGTTCAAGGAACGAAATGTGAAAACGAATTCAATGCAAGATGATGATGAGGACGTGGTTGTTAAGTATGACACAGTAAATCAAAGATACTATCTGGGAGCAATTAGCGACTGGCATGTAGATCAAGATGTACATCAAAATAAGATTGATGAAATGGTCGATTATATAAGAAGGTTGTTTGGTCCTGCTTTTAATCTTTGTTGAATTATGTCATTTAGTAGGGGTTCTTTTGGGGGTTTTGTTCTTGTTGTTTTGTTTTAAATCAGCATTTTGCAGTTACTTCAGTCTTTTATTTTAAAGTGTCTGATCAGGTCCTGACATGCAGGCTTTTTTTTGTTGATGACTTCAGTTATAATTTTATATTGATGGAAATCTGGATTTCTTGTGAGGTGCCTTGTCTTTCATGAGCGATATAGAATGAGACCTTGATTAGAATATATTCAATTAGCTTGTAATCAATAACCTGAAAATGTACTGATAATAATCATTTTACATAATAATATGATAAATGTATTATATATTATATACAAGCTGACATTTTAAATGTATAAGAAAAATGTGAAAGAGATGCATGATAAAGCTTTTGGTTTCAGTGTCAATACTAGGGCTGTTCCCCCTCAGTCTGAGATGGTTTCAGCCAAAATTTCTCTTTCTTCCTCAACCGTGACCAGTGATTTCAGGGATCCCTAGAAGGTCTAGATTAAATACATGGATCTCTGGTCGCATTGGCCAAGACAGAAGGAAAAAAATTGAATAGACGAGTGAAAATGCAATGAAGACAAAAGGCATTTTATTTAAATCTATTATAAAGTTTTCTTACATCTGTCTGTCTGTCTGTCTTTTACCAAATTCCTCTGCTCATAGACAACCAATCTTGGCAAATAAGGTATCAAATGAAAGCTCTCACAAGAGTGTCTGTTGGAAATTGTGTTTTAATAATAATATTTCCCATTTGAGTAAGACCAAAGAGAGAAATACTCCGATAATCACCATGTGATGCAGGCAGGGCAGCTGAGTGAGACACACACGTCGACATGTGTGTTGTCACACCCCACCTTTATGTGTCAAATCAAATTCTTAATAAATGCCCCTCTAGCTATCTACATATCTAGCTCTAAATACATATCTAGAATCTAGAAATGTAATCAAGATATAGCTCCAAATCTAGATTTATAGACCATAGAAAACTATCGATACAAATCTTGATCTAGATTGTAGACTCCTACAGCCAGAATAACTAGAGGTAGATATAGAAATTATCTTGATCTATATTAGACATGCGGCTACAACGGCACATTTTGTGAAAAACATGATGCAAAATAATTAAATATGAAACCCAAATTGTTCATGCAACTTTTGATGTTATCGAGTACCTGTCAGTAGGCACTGAATGATCTTGTCAGATTGCTAGGGTGATGCACAGAATTAGACCGCTCCACATCATGCTCCCCATGGAATTTTAAAAAATGTAGTGTTATAAAATGGACTGTCGAATATGCAATTGTGAAATCTGTAGAGCCTGCATTCATACTGGGACAAAGACTGTGAACTTCATTTTTATCTTCTTTTTAAAATTTTGTTTACTCTTGCGATTGTAATTTCGTAGTTTTATCAGGGTAAAGTTAAATTTATTGGTCACATTATCCAACACCTAGAACAGGAAGCACTAACATTGCTTTGAAAAGTGAGTGGATGACGTCACATAGGAAGACCAAGTCAGACCTATCAGCCAGGCTTAATGAATGGGCCACAGATAGATATTGTAAGTCTGCCAACCTTAATACATATGGCTGGAGACAGATCAGTGTGGCGGAAGTTGATCTCCCATGTCTGCCACTGATAAGGAACTTTATGATTATGACAGTTCATGCCATTACATGTATTCTGATCTGCTGATTTTTGTAGTCTAACTTGTCATAAGTGCTGCCTATTTGCAAATATTTCCTGAACTGTGGCTGTATAGTCTACATGTTAAAAGTGTGCACAAATTTCATCATGATTATTTTACAACAAGCTGTTTGAGCTCAGTTGTATGTTGTTGTTTTTTTTATATATGAATTATAAATCTATATATATATGGCTGTGAATTTGATCACTTTATTTTAAAACATTGATATTGATAGATATATAAATGTTATTTTTTATATCATTAATTATTCAACATTATTCTGGAAAAGGAGATGGATGGCTACAGGTGTATATTTTCAATTTGAATTCAACTGTTGAACAGTTGCAAATCTTCAACTAGCAAAATCGGGTAATCTCTAAAGAGGAAGCAGTAATTAAAAAGAAGCCCAAAGGCTTCCAGAGTATGTAGACATGACATACATTATGTACCTAATGGTAGCTAATGGCTTCATATTTATATCTCTGAGTATGTATCAGGGTATGTCCATTCTGATTTATTTCTTTATTAAGATAAAGTAAATCATGAATTAAAAATGACAGTTATATATCGGTCGTGCTCATTCACTGTAACCATGCTCACAATGCTTTACCACTGTTATATTTTATCCTCGTGTGTGTGGTGCCACGAGTACAGAGCAAATACAACAAGGCCGAACAGCAGGCGTGTGTC
>JAOWAY010031578.1:0-12176 GCA_028565895.1 Goniobranchus geometricus
TTATTAAATATATGTAATATCGAGGTATAAATAACAAAGATAAATAATGAAATATTCCGTGCCGGGCTCATTTATACTCATTATGGAGGGATACGTATTACTGAGGTACTTAATACCAAGGTTCTACTGTACATATGTACAAGGTAGCTTTGAGAACTCAAAATATTATATGCTCCCTTTCAAAACTACCCTCAGACGTGGATCAATGAATTAGGAAATTGCTACCATACATACCGGTACGCAAATCAGGGCTTACTACATGCACACTACATTTTTTTGCCCCCAAAGGAAGGTGAATTAAAAATGGAGGCTGAAACGGAGTGGTCGAGCGAAAGAGTGATGAAACAAACAACAATTTTCGATAAATTCAAAGACAAATTGAAATACAAAACAAATACCCTTCCTGCATCCTCGAAGGCGTTTTAAACACATCTGCCAAATATGGTGGTCGTTGGCGCTGTTTATGTATTATATATGTGTATATATATATGTATGTGCTCACGTTGTCAGGTTGAGAGTGAGAGTGTGCTAATTGTTTACATAAACCAGACGTAGGTTCCCAACAAAACTCAACAGTCAGAACTGCTCAAAAGAAAACTTTTTTCCATCACTTTTTTCACAGACCAAAGTCCTAAACTGATATTGCCCCTTAAAAAAACCACCCCAAACAATAAACCTTTTTTAAAGACACAACAATATGAGCTACACAGTAACACTTAACACGGCAATAACTAAAGACAGAGTACAATTCTTGCCAAAAATAGTACACATGTTTGGGATTGAAAGGCTTGGCGGGAATTTCAGGTGTTACTTATCCCGTTAGGGGTCCTTCACAAACCATGTGGACACTTTTCACCATTTTAAGACTCCCCTCCCCCCTGTGGACATCCATGGTACAAGTTAGGCTTATACCGCCTAAAGTTGTAGGCCCTACATTGTTCCCCTTTAAGTTCAGGTTGCATAGATCAAAACAGCCTTTAAATCCAGTGTGCATTTCCAAAAGTAACTATTAGTAGACTACACATATCCGTCAGGAGGGAAAAAAAGATAAAATTGTTCTCTAGACAGAAAAAACCTAAATATAAAGATTTCAAAGACCATTTCAAGGCTTAATAAAAACAAAAACAAACTTTATTGAGTATGAATATGATTCCAACACTGTTACTCAATAAACATTTTGTAATCAATAGTCTGTACATATCCTATTACTAGTAGGTGGATCTGTTGCCAAATCAAACAAATGCTGTCATTGTCCAAATTCAAGATAGGTCTACTAATAGCAGGAAAAGATTTATAAATCATCAGTCCAAGAACACTTCATGGCTTCAAAAATGTTCCTGTACACAGGCATTGCATGAGAATCACTCTCCATGAAGGGCCTTGTAGCATTCTCTTCTTCTCCATCTTCCAGTTCAGAACAAGAATGTTCATCCAGGGAGATAAAGAAGCATACTTCAATTCAAACGAACAGTTACGTCCCTTATTCATGGAAAGTCCTTCAATTTTGTTTTCAATGCTGTCATTAATGTCATATTAAAATACAATCTTAGACTGGAAGTTTTATCACTGTGATCACTTTATTAGCACAAATACACAAAAAAACTCTTCATTAAAATAGTTTGCGAAAGAAGTAGAAAAAAAACAACAACCCTGAAACAAACCTCCCTGCTTTGTAGAGCCTTTAAAAGAGATAAATAGACATGAAAATATGTGAAATTTGGCTGAAAGAACATGGCACTATGCATACATTTACAGTAATGTGATAAATATTCATACAAATTATAGAAAATAAGAAGCACCTCATTATTTGGAAAAGTTCAAACACTAAAAAAATGGAAATAAGCAACTCAGTGTTTTGCTGAGCCTAAATTAGCAAAGATTTCTAACAGTTTGTTGCAGATGAGATTTTTCTCCAATTTTTTTTTGTTTTTTAATCAAGGTAACCAAAACATGGCACACATTATGTTTAAGAACCTCCCGGTGAGAAATCTGAAGCAACCATTTACTTTACATGAGTCAAACGGCAACCATTAAAAATCCATGATACGGTCTTCATTAAATTTGTACAATTCTTGGTTATTCATTTATTCTATTCGAGACAGAAAAAGAAGAATCTGTTTCTCACAAAGGACTACACATAATATGTGTTTTCTCATTTAGATAAAATCAATTTTAACATCTAAAAAGTGACAAGGATTTGATTGTAATAACACGTTCCAACGAGTTAAACAATATCTTTTGACCATTTAAGAAAAAAAAAAAAAGAAGAAAAACTGTATTCCAAAACATTTGAAGGTAAATTAAGCAGGCCAATCAAAATTTAAAGACTTATCAGGTTGAATAGCCTCAGGAATAGGTGAAAATGTGTTGGGTTTTTTTTTTTTTGTTTTTTTTTTATTGAAAATAGTCATTAGGCCTTTCTTTTGCTGAGAGGATTGACCACAAGCTTTAATAATGTGCCCAGTGATTATCTAAAATATGGTTACTGAGTAAAATTGTGTATATTATCAAAATATATACAGTATGGCACAAGCTTTGTTTCTGCTATTGCAAGTTTTCATTTTAATTGGTCTATGAAAATATTCACATACCGGTATTATATATCTCATCTCTTGAATATCCAAATAAGTATCACATTAAACAAATTAACTGATAAAGTATCAAACAAATTGTACAAAATAATAATTCATAATAATTCATTTTTCAAATCATGCAACTCTTGATCCAGGCAAAGTTATACAGTATCAATATCAAGCATGAGTTAATGGAAAATAGAAGCAGAACTTGAGATACCAGTGATGTTTCAGGATGCACTTCATGAAGAGAAGTAATTTTGTGATACAGAAAATTTTTTTATCAACTTATATTTCAAGATTTCAAATTGCTCGCAAGATCTAAAAATCAATGAATCCCTTAGGAAAATGCTTTTAAAATGTAGGTTTCTTAAAACAAACTCAAGAAATGACTTTTTCAGCAAACTGATATCCTACAGCATGTGGTGAGAAATTTTTTCATTACAGTTATTGTAAATCTTGTATTTTGCATATTATTATCATCTCGTCTGGTATTGGGTACAATGTAAATTGCTTTGTCCTTTCTCATTTTTAGACATAATTAAAAGAACATTATGGAATATCCTTCATGATGTAAATATGTTTGTCCATGTAAATTAAACGGATCATACAATGTCTGCTTTCTCATCTGTAGAGGTTTCACCATTTGTTGCCTTCCTGAAACTTGCAAGGAGTTTCTTCCCTTTGCTCTCATCATCCTCTTCCTCCTCATGCTCTTTCTCATTAGCTTCACGGATATCATGAAGACCAAATCCAACATTTTCCTCCATGCCAGCCTCCTTTTCAGCCTGCCGTTGCTGATCTGTCATAGCCCATGGCTGGACTTCCCCTTGGCCAAATATAAGATACCTGCAGATCATTTATTTGGTTAATAGCATTGTAAGGGACACTTCTGGTATCTTTAACTTTTGATAGGGTCAAATAAGGCGGGATTACATTAGAAAAAAGAGAGCTAGAAAAAGGTAATAAAATCTTCTTACTTTAAAATGTCTTAAAGTACTGGTATGATTTTTCTCTCATTGACATTGTCTCAGCTAAGACATTGTCTTGAAAGAAAAAATGAAATACAATTTATTTCTGTATGTCATTTTTTTTTCTTGAGAACTATTCAGCCAATAAGTTGCTAATATTTTGTTGATCTCATATCCTTCCTAATGTCTTTAATTTTATCTCATTCTACCACCTGTCCTTTGTCGTCCTTAGTCTACCAATGCATGGTCAAATTTTTTCTCCATGAATTAAACTTACACGACTGCTCCAAACACATAAATACCAGCTGCCACGTAAAAGGTATTCTGCCATTCTTCTCTTGTGCCCTGTTATAAAGGAGGTAAAGGAAAAGAAAAGTTTTCTGAAACAACCCCTGCAGTGCGGGCTCATAATGAATAGGATATTAACATACCAAGAAACATTGCTTTAAAATGAAGACTGTCTCACTCCATGTGACTTTGAAGAATAGATTTAGCTACAGAGGTTCAATCTTTTAAAAAGCCCATCGTCTTATTTTTCCATGGTCTAATACAGTCGAGAGGAGCCTTAAAACAACAAATCAAAAACAAAGAAGCCTATGGCCTGATCTCTGTTTAATAATATTCATGAAATTAATCTCATTTCGTATTATCGGCAATGGAATATGGTTAATTGAAAAGCTTTTTGTATGAAATAGCCTATGGTTTTCAAATAACCATATTTCTCCCATTCCATAGACCTAAGATAAGGGTTCCTCTAAAAGAAGTGATTGAAGAAAATAATAATTATAAAAACAAGACAAAAAAATTCAAACCAAACCAAAACAACAACAACAACAACAAGAACAACAACAACAACAAACAGTAAAGAAAGATAAATATTGAATTTCAAAATCAGAATCAATTTACTCCTTGGTGAAATCCCTTCATTTAAGATCCTAATGTGGCTTCAAATGCACATTTTCTCAACGTTCTAAACACGAGGCATTAAGGCAGTCCATTGATGTACTAAAGAAAAGATCAAAATGGTTTAACCGGACGTACATTGGGTGTCATGGCTGAGACAATGTAAGGAGACAATATGCCAGGGATGGTTGCCATGGTATTGGTGATGCCAAACAAGGTACCAGCATAAGCAGGGGCAATGTCTGCATGGTTGATAAAGAAACCAGAAAAATGGAAGCCGCACAGGCCCACAGCAAATGTCAGCATGACCACAGCACCAGTGGCCTGGTCACATTCCATGAAACCTGTGCCAACGAGGAAAGCAGCTGGTCCAAACATACCTGTGCAGAAAAAAGCGGCTTACATGACAAGTAAATAAAGTAATAGTAAAAGTTTAATTATTTTTGTTAAAGGTGCCTAAAATCCATCCAGGGTGGATGGTGGCATCATTATAATGGGATGAAAAAAACCCAAAGCAATAGGAAAAAGTTGCATGATTTTATAATCACGCAGTGAACAATAAAATACATATATTCAGGAATTTAAATGAGGTGTATTTAACATGTACAATACCGGTGCTGAATTTATTCCTTAAGTGATCAAATTTATCCCAGTTCCTTCCCTTGACCCAGATGAAGATGGGTACAGCTTAGGCTGAAATAGAACTCTGCAAGAGACTGGCATCCTATTCAGAGAGTGATGGATAGAGTCTGTCACCATCCGCTTCATGCTATAGAAACCAGAATAAGCTCCGGCCTAGTGAGCCATTTCAGCTTTAAAGGGCGTCTTTTTTTTTAAAAACCGATACTATGACATCGAGGTGACAATATGACACTAATTACTCTTTGAATGAGTCATTTAAGGTATGAGACTTTTAAAAGTCTATTACAGATTATTCTACTGGAACAGAGGAGACAAGAAGGGACAAGTATAAGATATTTTTAATGGTTTGTTCTACCTCATTAACGTAGTTTTTCTTTTCATACCAAATGCCTCAGAGTTTAAACTCATTAAAAAATGCCATTGTCGGGAGCTCGAAAATTAAATCTATGACTATGTTGAATAATTATGATTGCTTTAATTATGATGGTTATGTAAAATTGTTGAATCTAAAATTGCTTTGTTCATCCAAGGTAGTGAAAGGTCTATGACCTCCCTCAATTCCCTCATTGGAAACTTTGTAAGGTTTCATTATACTGAAACATTGCACACTTTATACATTTGAAAATAATAACTGTTCATAGATTTGCACAATGTTCAAACTTATTTTCTTCATCTGCATCATGGTGAATGTGACCAACTGAAACAGTGCCGATGCTAATTCAGACTTGAATATGTTATGGGTTATCATTTTCTCTTGACCTATTCTAGAATGTAAATTATCGTAAGAGAGTGTTTCAAATTTGTAAAATTTAGTAAAAATGAATACTATGGTTTTAATTAAACTTTGTGACTATGGATCATTTCTTTAAAATTCTGAATTATCAACTTTATAGATGTATTAGTTAAAATTTCTTGTGAATAGCGGATTCTGCAATTGGTTTCATTCCTTGATGTCTTGAACCATATCCTGACAATTCTGGGCACCTTTGCAAAATAAGTCCAACCATGACATTAAATTTTTCAAACAACAACAACAACAACAAGACCACACTAATGTTCAATTTGACATTTTATTCTTTGACTCTTCAAGGCTGTAAGGATTCTATTTGTTCCATTCAAAATGTAATGGTTTGGTCCAGGTCAGTGCATTTATTCTAATTCCATGTAGCATTTTCTTCATTTCCGTTTTGAATTTCATTTTCCATTGTTTGCCGCAACCCCCCTTTCCCCATTCCATACACACATCTCTCCTTTCTGGGCCTACCACATATCTTGGGTCAAGTTGCTTTGCTTGTGCCAACATTCAGCATTTATTCATCTAGCTTGAATTTCAATTAACTAGGCCTAGCCTTCTCGCATTATGCTCTTTCACCATCCTTAATTTTCTTCAGTCCTCTTACAATGACTCATTTACAACATAAACTAATTACACCAGCCCCATGGAGTACGTATTATCAGAAGTCAACTGGACTTTTATTTACTCACTCATACAAACATACATCCTCATTTCTATAGTGAATAGAGGCAGGCATACTGTAACACAAAGTGGGATTCCAAAGGATTGACACTGACTGAGTGAGAGGGTTCAGTTACCAACTAGTTTTATTGACTCCATGACTGACTACCACATCCGGTTACATACAAGGGGGACAACCCACATGTCAGACAATAAAATGGATACAAATGGGTATCTCATAAATGGTTACATCCCTTACGATATAACACACATAATACAAGACAACATTAAATGGAATGACATTGCATGTTCTTAATTATACTTTCTAAAGCTTAGGGAATTCTACCATCATTCCACCTTTATGAAACCTTGCTCCCATTTCACAGAAATTCTGAGGTCTTTATTGTTGGAAGAGGACAAAGAGCATAGTGTTCTTTACTTTTGAAACTTGCTGGTGGTGAGCCTTTCACTCTTAGGCATTTTGCAAGGTTTACTTCACAAAAAAGTTCTGTCGTGCGGTTTACATATCTATTCCTTTTAACTGGGCTCTGCTTACTGACAATTTGTAAAACCATTAACTGACTTTTTAGAGGGCAAAACTCCATTTTTCATTTTTCTCTCTTTTATTGTAGATCATCTAACTTCCAAAAAAAAAAACCAACTCACAACTTTTTAAAAAGTTTCCTGGAGAGCTAAGAGAAAACTCACTTTCAGAACAAATAATACTCCTTTTCATCAATACATTGAAGAGATTTTAAATTTGGCCATAAACAACAGGAAAGTCAAAATCCCTGAAATCTAAAGACAGACAAGGTATGACACTCACCAATAACACTCATTAGTTTTCTGGTGTTTTTTATGGATAAAATCTCCCTGCATATCAGGGTGTCGGCAATCATTCCACTAATGGTAATGAAGGCCCAGAAGGCAAGATATGGCATCATGGAATATAGACCATTCTGGTGACATAAAATGAAAAAAAACCCAAACCATTACGTGTGCAAAGAATAAGAATAATGAAATAAGAATACTAAAAAAAAATTTTAATCTGAGAGGAAATTACAGTGCGTTTGAAATCTGATTTTTTCAATTAAATGTGACTTTGTTAAAGTTTAAAAAAGAAACAAATTGCAAGGTTTTAGCAAAAGGTGGTCTTTTAAAAATGAAAAAAAAGAGAAAGACGCACTGACATGTAAAAACAAGGCCACCATGTATGAATCCATTGAGCATTCATTTTTAAATATCCACTGCAGAACAGTGTAAGACTATGGTACAAATTACTCATGTTTAATTTACTTGTTAAAGGGTTACTATATTTCATTGATGTTTTGGGTTCTTTCCATGGTGCGTGAGGCCATGCTTTTACTTCTTTTTTTGTATATATATGGAAAGTTATAAGACCGACATCCTTCTCATCATCAAAAGACAGCTTTCAGCTGAAATGCACTCCATGATCATAGATTGTTTTGGAGCAAGGGGAGGTGATAAGGTCCAGAAAGTCGTAAAGAGGCAAGACATGAGATGAATGATTGATGTGATCAAATATCATCAAGGCTTTAAACATTTAAATGAAATGTTCACATCTCTTTACACATTCTTGGTGTGAACCCAGCTCGATTATGTAACCTCAGTTTGAGTCCCTTACAAGAGGACACATGTAGAGTTAGAGTTAATAGAGGGAGTGCAAAATAGAGCAGCTGAGCAAATACCTCTTATGAAATATCTATCATAATATGAAGAGAGATTGTGAAAGCTCAAATTACTGACCCTTAGCTACATAAGTATCGCAGATGATGTGATAGAAGTAGATAAGAGAAAAAAAATGGCAAAATATATGATCCAAAAACGTGGATAAATTCATAAGGCTTTGATCAGATCACTCGGGTAGGCATAGAATGCAAGGGATTGCCATGAAATTATTTCCATAAAGGGCTAGGTGGCATGTTAGATCATATTAGATTTACTGTCAGAGAAGTAGTAGTCTTCTGGAAAAAATAGTTAGTGTACCTTCTCTCAATTCATTCATGAAAACTAAGATATATTTTGGAAAGATCTAGAAAGAAAATTCAATAACAGGTCAACCACTTAATGACACATCAACGGCAGAACCTTGGCGTCTAAGAAGATCACAAAGAACCTGCCCTGGAAATCATTGGCAAGTATCAATAAGTCAGTATAAATGCAGTGGGACACAGATGAATAGAAGAAATAGCAAAGCTTCACCAGCATATCAAAAGTAATACATATGTGTGTATAAAAACTCACAGATTTGATATCGAACTTGAGCACTTCCTTCATGTAAGCCGGTATTTTAGTGAGTAGCATATAAGCTCCATAATTTCCACACATATGGCCTACCAAGATCGCCATCAGAGCTTTAGATGTGAAAATAGATTTCCAAGGTATGACCCTTTTCTGTTAAAACAAAAAAAAGTTACATAATTTTAGTGAATTATATTAGAATCAAAGATGAAAAGATTTAATTCACGTCTTTCAAAAATGAGCAAAGCACTGATGTCACCAGGAAGAAAACAGAAACAAATACCAAGCATTAGTAATTCTTTATAAGGAAAATGTGATTAGGATTATGGAAAATTTGAATTAATAATTCCAAGTCAATAGACTTATAATAATTTCAAATCAATAGAGACCACCATATGCCTATTCATGTCAATATTATTGGCTGTATACGAAATTATAGGATCATTTACTGAGAACTAGTCTAAAACTCATGATAAACATAAATTCAAAGTTAAACATAAATTCAAAGGATAAAGAACATCCCATACACTCAACACCAACTCTAGTAACAATTCCCTCATGAATATTGAATTGCAACGAAGACTGGTAGCTACAGTGGAAGCACAGCTTAACGACTTGTGTCTAGCAATGTGAGTCATAGAAAGGATTCCATTCAAACGGTGACATGTCAGGATCATGGCATCCTGGCTTGCGTCTGCCCATAAGCTACATGTGGTTGGTATTGCATTCGTAAGTATGGTACTTTATTTCTCTTACCTCACTCAACTCAATTGTAAACTCTAAAAAAATAGTGGAGATGATGAGGGTGAAAAGGATGATGAGAGGAGGAGGATGATGAAGATGATGATGATGATGATGATGATAATGATGATGGTGATGATGATGATGACGATGACAGGATGATGATGATGATGACAATGGTGATGAGGATGATGATGAAGATAATGCTGCTGATGATGATAATGATGATGATGATGATGATGGTGGTGATGATGATAGTCCTATTCAGTGATTTATCATTCCTCACCTTATTTTTAATCCTGATTCCAATACAGGCATGGATGTATTTCTTTTCTATTTCACTGATTCCTTTCATCTGGTCAGGGGAATCAGAAGCAAAATACACCCAAAGGATACACCAGAAAAAACTCACTGAGCCTGCATTGGAATATAAATGAAAATTTGTAGGATATCACCAAGGTTATCATAACTGTTGCTTAGCATCAAGGCGTCCATATGGATTCCCTTTGCATGAAATTAACAACAGTGTGATGCTTTCCGTTTGGCAAAGGGAACCACTGTGAAAGGATTTGCGTTTTGTTGAATTTTTTTGTCATTGTTTATGTTTTTTGTTTGTTTGTTTGTTTGTATGAATTACATGTATGTTGTTAAGTATGACATGTCTCTCCCTGTCCTGATTATGAAATAGCCTGGGGTGTTCTTCGGGTGTCTTGGATTCTTTACTTCTTTTTATTCAGTTCTTGATTTGTTTTGTGAAGGAAAAATGTGGCCATCAAAGATTCTTTAGGCACATATTTCAGGACTCATAATACCCGTTATTTTTTGTTTCAATCAAACCTACCTCTCAAACTTGAAAGAAAACTCTTATCGCTCAAATGGACCGTGACCCCAAGCGAAACCTTGTGATGCTATCCAAGACTTTTACATAGGAAAAACATGTTATAACTGTTAAGCCTCCCCTTAAACTGAACATGATGCAATCCACATGTGCCATCTCTGGGCAGAAGCAAACTGCTTTGGGTATAGATATTGATATGTTAAGCCTTTAGCCACAAGCTCAAGTTACAAGAATTGCTAAAAATTTTAATCAAGATTTAGATATCTATGTCAAAATTAGATCTCTGGCCATAAGGAAGAAAAAAAAAGGAATAATCCAACAATTATGCAATAAAACAAAATAGCATTTCTTAATAACTTCAAAAACAATCTTGAATGTGAAACCAAACTCCAATGTGCATTCTTAAGAGCATTTCAAATACATCTGTCAAATGTGGTGTTTATGGGATCCAATTTGGCTTTCCTACTCAGGCTGAGCTCAATTTTATTTTTTATTACCTTAAAAGTATGGCTATATACGTGTAACAAAACATGCATCCCAACATACCAATGAAATAGAAGACTGTGGGCCAACCACCGTCTGCTCCATAGGCACACAGAAGGCCTCCAATTGGGAAAATGATAGCATTGCCAAATTGGCCACCTGAATTATGAATAAATTGAATATATTTGGTAAAAAGGAAACATTTTTAACGATTTAAAGCTGGGATTATCATTTGAATGTTATAAATTATTATTTATATCTTTTAAATGGACAAATTTATTTGTTGAAGAAAAATCAAATTTGTCCTTGCATAAGGCGAGGCAATCCTAAAGCTTTCAAAATCTTCCGCCTAATGAAGCCAAAAATGAGTTGAATTTACACTTAACACATTCATATACTGTCCTTCCAAACCAATGAATTTCCAGGCTGCTATACTATTATCACATGGTATTTGGGGTGAATTTAGGAAGATATTAGTAGGAGAAAAGAAGAAGCATATAAAAGGGGAAATTTTGACAAAATCAGACCTACTTAGGGGCCCAAAAGGATGTTTTAACATCCTTTCTTTAATATAGGGATGTTTCACTCAAAATAATCATTCGTTTGTTTTTGTTTTGTTTTGTTTTTTTTCTTTTCTTCTTTTTTTTTTGTTGTTTTTTTTTTTAGTAGGTTGATGTTTTTGTTGTCACTGGCATTTTGTCATTTTTTTTCTGTTTTGATTTGTTGAGTTTTTCGTTTACTTTGTTTTTTGTTGGTAATTCTGTTTCGATTCCTTGTACATTCGGGTGGCTAGTTTTCAGTTAACGAAATTCCACAAAAGTTTACAAACCGTGCATTTCAGTACACATCGATAGCAACATACTCCCCTTCTCCTTCTCCTTCTCCTTCCCCTTCTCCTTCTCTCCTTCTCTTCTCCTCCCTCCTCCCCAAAATCACTCTCTCTTGCTCTCTAATTAGAAACAATTTTTTGTTCTCGACTTTTATGAGTCCTCAGATACTGTTCTTTATTCATATTTCTCGATCGATGTGTCATGGCTGAAAGTTGAAACCGCATGTAACTTTGAGTTTCCTTCCCTGACAAAAATGGGGTGTGTCAAAAACCTGAAGCATTCAATGAACCCGGGGGAAAATGGGGAAAAATGGGGAAACAATAAAATTTCAAAAAAAATAAAACTACAAAAACTTCAGACTGCTATCTGGAACTGTGCACCCTTTGTTAAAATCTAAAGCAATGTTGAAAATTTGAAGTCTGAACGTTCAGTGGTTCAGGGGCCTTTCGACGTAAAAGATCGCTAGGTCTCCCAAAT
>JAOWAY010031689.1:0-12174 GCA_028565895.1 Goniobranchus geometricus
AAGAAGAAGAAGAAGAAGAAGAAGAAGAAGAAGAAGAAGAAGAAGAAGAAGAAGAAGAAGAACTTTTAAAAAAATCCTGAAAATAATAATCACACTTTTATGGCGCCTTTTCTCCTCAAAGCTCAAAGCGTATTAAAAGATACAATATAGAAATACTTAAATAATTGACATAATTCATGGTAACATAAAATCTGTTCAGGATTGTAATGTAACAAAAAAATTGCCTCAAAATAAATATCAGCTTACCAAAAACATAAGAACAGTCCTACATTAGAATATATGCATGTGAAGATGTCTCGGCTTCAATAAAACATTTGCTTCAAGGAAACATTTGCTTTTATCTCAAATACTGAAAATAATGACTTTTTAACATTGACCTCAACTTATTCAATGACCTAGTAAGCCGGATCTTGTTGGGTAAAGCATTCCAAGTTAACTTGTGACTGTGGTGTGTGGACACTGAAAGTTTCCAGTTTAGTTTTAGGTTTTTGAAAGGATATTTTGTTGGATGAATGTAATGTTCTATTGAGTGGGCATTTTGAAATTATTTTTTTTAAGTAGACCAAAAATTTGCATTGTGTAGGCATTGATATGTGATAGTGGCAGGTTTGTAATCAATCTGTAATGATATTGGTAGCCAGTGCAAGTCTTTATAAAAATTGGAGTGATATGATCTCTCTTTGAAATGCCTTTTACAAGTCTAGCAGCATGGTTTTGAATTTGTTGTAATTTGTTTATTTTCTTTAATGGACAGCTTGCAGAGCAAAAGTTAAGTCTTGACAAGTTGAAAGAACTTATTAATTTTTGTGTGACTTCATTTGAAATGTAATTCTTTATGTGAGAAATTCTTTTTAATTCTGTAGCATATTTTCCTTACCTAAGTGTGAAATGTGACTTTCCACTGAAAAATCAGCCCTGGTTTCTGACTTTGTCTGCAACTCGTGTGGTTTCTCCCTATACACTAACACTTTATATCCCCAACTACTTCTACTTCAGATTTTGTCCAAACAATCGTAAAATGTCTGTTTTAGATTAATTTATTTTTAGTTTATTCTGGACCCTTCAGGAAGAGACCTGTGTTACACATTTATCAAGGGAGGGGGTGACAGAGGTAAGTTGTAAAATTGCAATATGGTTATTGAGATCATTAATTATTTTATGTATAGGCTGTGCATACATAGAGAACAGGTTTAGACCAAGTATTGACCCCTGGGGAGCACCATAATTGAGACAGGAAAATTAAGAATTCATCTTCATAATTTTTGTATTCAGGAAGGACTGAACTGTCGCTCAAAACACCAATAAATGCCTCCAAAACAAACAGACCAAGTGGACAGCATAACAAGTAGTGTTGGCCTAAAGATACATCCTCAGAAAACATCAAACATACAACACATTTATCAGCACACTTCAGTCATTGTTTTTTGAAGAGTTCTCAGCTTCCCTAGACCTGCTTTATCATGTGTTTGCCCCATTTGTACTACCAATCCCTTACACTGGCTTTTTTGCCGGCACCCCAAGATTTGTTGATGTAACAAAGATTAGGTGTTAACAAGTTTTTACTTTGATTAGAAGGAAACGAGCTACAAAGTCAAAATACAGGACTCACATTGCTATTCTTCTAAATATTCAACCTACAGATTGAGACTCTTACGTCATATTTCTTTGACTTTTGAAAGTCCTTGAGCTTGACAGAGCCTTGGTTGGAGCTTTAACTATTCCCAAAAGCATTCACATCATCTTTATTGATGTTGAAACACTGCCTTTCATGAAATTTATTCAGATTGGGGAAAAGATAAACAGTAGAGGGTGTTTAATCTGATGAAAATGCTGAAGTATGGAAATTTCGTATTCACAATGCAGTGCAGTTTGAGTCATCTTCAGCAGTTTGTCTGTTGAAGCACTGACACACAGCAAGAGGATTCTCTTTCATAGTTTCCTATGTCTTTTCTTGAAAAAGATAGATCACAATTTTGCTACAATAACTGATAGTAATCTTCAGAGATTATAAGGCCATGTTCTAAATAGTGTGTCATGATTACACCCTCACAGTCCCCTATTAAAAAAAATATTCTCAAAGAGTGTCGTTTTAAGTGCCGAGAGGCTATGTAAAGAAACACCACTGTATGTGAGTAGTAAATATCTAACTTTGTAGCTGGTGTCTTTCATAGAAAGTGTCGGAACTTAGGAAAGAAGTTTATATAGTAATGTACAGTTCTGTTTAAGAATTAAAAAGCTCAGTTCAATCACAAATGTTACCACTGTGTTCATTCAATTTACCTCTTGGAGTGTCATTAGCATTGAAGAATTTCCGAATGTCACTGATGTGTATCTCTCCTTTCTTGCCACTACACAATTTCTTGAAAGCCTAAAAAAATAAACATTTTGAAAGAAAGGAGGCATTTGACTACATTGTTCATTAATGTAAAATCTCTAGATTTCATATAGAGAGTATGATATTTTAAAAATGCATGTCAAACATTCTTCAACATTCATTACATAGATTCCCTAAATAATCCCTTTCATATTGAATAACGAAATTGCCAACTGCCTGTGAAAGATAGTGCAAAGAGAACGGCATAAAAAAGAATCAATTATAAAAGACTCATTATCATTTGTTTAAGCTGTTACCCTAGAGTCAAATAAATGTTTTAACACCATATCTCACCTTTCTAACCAGGGCTTTGCGATATTCATTCATTTCACCGATAACATTGTGAATGTATTCTCCATAATCCAACAACTTAGAGCCAGTTGGATCAAGTATTTCAAAAACATCCTCCAGTTTCTGTTTTATGATGAAAGATACATCATTTCAAACTGTAGTGTCACAGCATTTTTACAGAGATTTGAAAATACAATGTGTAATTTACAAAATCAATGTCTGATGAATTTTGTAAAAAAAATTTGATGCCAGGTGGAACCCAGATACAATCTGATTTCAATTATGAAAGTACTATAACATGGATAAAAAACAAATTCATAGTAATTTATAGGTTTAATTCAGTTAAAATGATGATACAATACCCTGACTCCTATGTATCAAATTTACTGCATAGCTGTATGCCATTCATTCTTCTGGCTAAAAATGGGCTTCTCCATAACAAAAAAAAAAAAAAGGCATATTTGAAACCACACAAAAAGGAAAAAACTTACATCTGCATCAATTTGTATCCTGAATGTTTTAAGGCCTTTTTCTAAATCATACTGATCCAGTATCCCTGTGTTGTACTGATCTAAATTACGATAAAATCTGCCAAGGCCTGTTATAGTCTTGATTCCTCTTTTATGGATCTGCTGAGCGACTTCATCTATTCAAAGTATAACAAAATATTTTTTTAAAATTCAGAACTATGGAACATATCTAGATGGCTTTCAACAATGAAAGAAAAAATACTCTAATTTCTGCACTCATTTTAATCTAACTATTCACCTAAAACAATGTCTATAAAATCATGAAAAAGATTAGTAAAGAATAAAGTACAACTGTGGGAGACGTTACTGTGATTGAGAAAGTAACTGCTGCGTAATCCTAATTGATTTTGAATGCTTTGATCATTCAGTAACTTGAAAATCACTGTGCTATACTGCTGAGAATTATGAAATTTTGTATATAAAAGCGAAAGGTTTTACATAAGAGTTCTTTGCTGATTTTTTTCTTTTGATTTTGTTTATTGCCAACAATAAAATCTATGCACACCGCACAAAGTCATTTCAATTGCTAATGTCATATTCATATAAAGGAAAAGAATGTTTTACAGACTTTTAGTCATACTGCAAATTAGCAGCATATATGATATCATATGAATGCTAATTCTGTTCCTGGAGTGTGAAAGCATAAGATTACCTTGGACAGCATACAAAAATTCTCTGTTTTCATATTCCATTTTACTGGGAGCATGGAGTCTTTCATCATCATCTCTTTCAGCTCTTTCAGGTGAGAAATAAAAAATATTGAAAAACACATGAAACTGTCGGAAAGGACCTTAAAAGTTCACAAAATACACGCATTTGCAGGATTATTAAATTCAAACCAAAAGAAAAGTATTAGGAAAACCAATGATTAATTAAGAGTAATATGAAATTCCATTTGATGTTGCTAAGAAAAAAGAATGTTTGCTCCTTAAAAACACGACAATCAAATGTTAGGAGAAGAGCTTGATATAATGCCAGCCCAATAATGTTAATAATTTGATAACCACACTAAGTATCTATTTTTAAGATGTCCTTTTAAATGAACTACATTTTCATAATATCATACAGGAGTAGTGAGCCTATTTCAACATAACTTGAGAACCGAGCTGCTGTTATATCAGGACCCATCTCGCTTCTCATCGGCACATAGAAAGATGTGGCTTGATCACAACCGGATCATCAGATAATGAACAATTACAATTATTTTTTATTACATGAAATTAAAAGGTTAAGAAAGAGTAAGGTATATCCTAAGGCAGGGCAGCTGAAAAATTGAAAAATAGTTACACTTTTTAAAAAGTTAGCGAAGTGTAAAAATCCTATGTTTGTCTTTGAATTTCCTTGTGCAATAATCCCAGTTTTCCACGCAGTCGATCTGGTGACTGTTCATTTAATTCAGTTCACTCCATAATGCAGTCAAATTGGCATGTGTTATTTGAACTTGTATGAGACAACAAGGTAGGAAAGTCTGGATGTAAAATTTAAAGATATAAGGTGACACTGATTTCAGCACTAATATCCAGGACTTTTTAAAAATGAAATTCAGTTTTATTACCCTGGTCAACAACGTCATACAATATCAGTAAATTTATTTTCAATCAAAGACAATGCTAGTTACTCAATGAAATATGAGTTCTGTCAGGTAAACAAAGTAAAATGCCTTACCCAAAAGATACATAGTGGAGCAGATAATGCCAGTAAGATAGATAAATTCCCACTTGTCGCCAATGCAAATAAATCTCATGATTACCATTGCATGAGATTGCTCATGTTCATCTGTGGTAACCACTTTAGACCCCCCTCCCCCTCCCCCATTTCATTTTTTTTTCATTTCTTACCTCTGACTTTTGAAATTTTACATCCTTTAACCTGATTTTAATTGTTTAACTTCCCTAAATCCAATGATGACTTAAGTCAGTAGATGTTCGTACATAAATAAACAACCACTTTATTTCAATTCACTGAGCTGGTTGTGAAAGGCACTTACAATAAAGCTTCCTTTTCAGCCTCTTCAACATCAGTCACACGCAGAGTTATATGATCACTTTCTGATAGTGAGTCTGTGAGAGCAAGTTGACCCTTGGTTGGAATTTTCAGATTTGCGCCCTATAATGATGTATTAGAAAGAGAAAAAAAACAAAAAATTATAGATTGCAACACTGTCAAATACAATTCTAAAATAATTTTGTAATGCATTTATATATATATGAAAATATATATCATAATTTTAATTGTCCTAGAATGACATCTCCTGGCAGCAACTTCTTCATGAGGTCATTTTACATTTCTTCATCCTTATACTATATTATGTAAAACATTCAGAAATGTTGGATTAATCATTTAGATAACACCATTATATTTATATGGTGATGGTGATTTTCCGAGTGCTTAAGAGATTAGGGACATACAACTAATTTTCACTATGCATCACTTAAAACAACAAGATTTTTTTTCTTTTAATGAAATAAAAAATTGCCTGCATAAAACCAAGAAAATCTTTATTAACAATTAACAAGACACAACATGGGCTGTGGAATTTAAGTTTTTATTATTACTTATATGGACAGGATAATCATCAAAACCCCCAAACCCACAATCTTGATTTACATGTTCTTTCATATTATGAGTTTAAACACTTTTACGACCTGCTTTAAATTTCTTAAAAGGCTCAGTGCAAATAAAATTCTCCTCCAATCCATAAAGATTCAGGGTATGTCAGCTCTTTACGTGTTCAGTTGAACCACCATTTAGTTGAATTACCTGTCTCAATCTTTTTTTCCAAATTGAAATTGATTTTCTTATCTCTTCAATGCTAATTTGATCCCAACACTCTAAAATTCTGTGTTTCTGATTTTCTTCTGTAAATGTATTTGTCTGCAACACATAGACTTTCTCTGTTAATGAGTTCCATATGCAGTAATCAATGGGATTTAAGTCTTAAAAATATGATGACCATTCATTTTTACTGATGAATTTTTTTTTTACAGAATATTATCTGGTGTTTTATGACAAGTATGCAATGTCACATCATCCTGTTGAAAAAGGAAATATTTTTCTGGATACAATTGTTAACAGTCAGGGTTTTCATACAGCAGCTGCATGGAAACATCTGCATTGACTTTGATATGTTTTGGCTTGTTGAAATGGATTTGAGTTTTACTATTTCACGATACTCAAGCTGATAACACAATCTTTTTTGAAAACGATTTTCCTAATGGAAGGCAACTCACACGGATAGTTGACTTATTTTCCCCATATGGTACCCATTGTCATTGCTGCTCTTTTTATGAATTTCAAGGGTAAAGTCTTTTTCATCAGCACATATGATTCATTTCAAGTCATCACAATCAAATTTATCAAAAAGCAAATCGTAAATGCAACTTTCATTTTTCTTTTACCTGAGCAGTTTTTCTTGAGTTTCTGATCCTTTTATATGTCTTCAGTTTTTCAGTCCTTCCTGATCAATCTAGACACAGAACTTTGACTGCATGTAAGTTTCTTGGTAATTTGTCATTGCACTTCATGGGAGCCAAGATTGTTTTCTTGATGAAAAATTAGACCTTCAACCTGATCAATGTTCTCCTCACTTCTGACAGCTTTTGGACTGCCACGGCCTTTCAGTCTTTCACTCGATCTGGTTATGTCTGCTTTAGCCTATTGATTCTTTAACATGTCCACTTTTCATTAGGAAATTCTTTCACAATTTAGGCACCTCTCTATCCCCTCTCCTTGTAGAAAAACTGGTTGGCAGCTCTACTGTTGGAACTAAAAACCATCGCAAGAACCAATCAATAGATCTTGATTGTAAGAACAATGCCAAATTGCACTCAGAATAAAACTTATCAGTAATTACAGTAGGCAGCCTACAACTTTTTTTTTTAATGAAACGGATGAAAACAGGATGTTTTGTTTTTTGACTGTTATGATTGAGAATCAAATTTAAATCTAGAGTCCTAGAGGCATTAAGCCTAGAATCTAGGCCTATTTGTCATCTGCTAGATCTGAATGGTTATCACGGAGTCGATACTTACCAATCCTATGATTTTTAATCTTGAACACTTGTACATCGTAGCAGGTCTCATGCCTATTCTCGTTGGATGTCATTCCAATGCACCATTGATGATTGCATTTTTAACATCAGATAGTTGAACATATGTATCTTTCTGAAGCCTGAACATGATTTGTGAAATTAATTCTTCTTCCAGTGTATTCAATATCATTAATGACCAATGCAAACTTCAAACTGCTTTAAAAAAAAATCACCAACAGATGTCAATCAAATTTTGATTGATGATCTTTGCCAAAATTTCAGACTGTGGTATCGAAGACAAAAATTGTGGTGGGAGGTGTAAAATGGCAAATTGGAATTTCAAAGGCAAAATCTAGCAAATATGTTAGGCTCTTGGGCCATCATTCACCTCAGTCCTTTGAGAGGATGCTTTTTCTCTCTTTTTCTGTAATATTTTGGGTACATATTATACATTGCTCATAGACTTTTTCCAGAATTTGAGCTCCCAAATAAGGGCATGTGTACTATACACTTCTGTGTTCTATATGTGGGTAAATATGGTATTCTTCCGAATTTCCAACTCCCAAGTGTTATTTTACATTAGCAACTGGCATATAGGATCTCTGAATTTATTGTTCATCTCCAATGGTACTAGACACCTAAATACTACCCACGATACAATAAAGGAACACTTAATCACTTAAAATGAATTCTGGTGCTGTGAGAGAGTGTCATGCTGAGAGACCCAGTGCTTCTCACTTGCATGAAGATTCTAGGAATATGAAATCTTACTGGGAATATGTCTTTCAGACTGTATGGCTTATCCTGTTTGGGTCCTGACATATGAAGGTAGCAGCCTCGATAAATGAAAGGCATTGCCTTGGCACTGGGGATGTGAAAGCAATGATGACTGTCACTTTATCCAAAAAACATCCATCGCATATAACCTCATATTGATTACAGTTGGTTAGAAGAAAACAATGAATTTTCAAATGTATTTCCATCAGCAGCATTAACTAAGTCATTTAGAATCCCCTCTGCCATTTATCTTATGTGCAGTTCCTTAATATCATTCAAATCAACACTTATTACAATCTTGTAACAATATACTGTTTTTTACTCGGACTATATCATATCAAGAAATGTATATGTATTATACATGTATTATGCTTTTGTAATGTGCTGAGACTTGACTGTGTAATACAACATGATATAATATAATATAATAACTTCTATGTAGTATAATATTTTCTTGCAATATTATACATTTCTTAGAACCAATATTCATGTGAAAGGAACTCTAGAGGTCCCATTTATTATTTTATTTATTATCATTTTTTATTATTATTATCTTTTTTTTAAATTCACAAAACCTTCTCGGATAATTACGTTTCTTACACAAAATAATAGCCCACCATATAGAGAGAGCAATGTCTAGGTCAGGCATCTTAAGTATCAGCGATTAAATTGAATAGAGACAAACCTTTTTCCAAACTGCCTGAACTCATAGACAGTCAAAGTATTATCACAGTTAAAGAAGAATCCAGTCAGTTCCCTCATGGCATTTTGACCATGTCTGAAAACATAGAAAAAAAATTTCTGTAATGGATTCTTATTGCATTTTGACAATTTCTGAGATGAAAACCAAATATTTTGGCTCTACCATTTTCCATCATTGCATTTTTGAGTAGAGGTAGAGGTAAAATTAGTTGAAGCAGTAGTAGCATCAGCAGCAGTAGAAGAAGTATCGGTAGGTGTTTAATGAAAGCACCAAATTTGTGGATTCTAATATGTTCCATCATTGCATTTTGATTGATTCTGAAATGAAAACACTCATATTTAATATTTGGATTCTAAATAATAATATGTTCCATCATGGTGATTTGCTGAAAAATTTTGGAAAGAAAACAGAAAATATTTCTGATGCCTTTGAAAAAAACAAAATTGACTCAAGCTGTTTATGTCTAGCTTTAGATCTCTAGCCAAATTTGATATTTCACATAAGAAAAAGTAAAGCTACTTACCTTGTTAATATGCGAGCACCAAATCTGACTCGTTTAGACAACAAGTTTTCTGTTGCAGTGGAACTTGTACTTATTCTACGGAAGAAATTTGAATAAAAATCAGCAAACTGAAACAGAAGTTTATGCTGATTTTGATGATGCTTTTTCTGGATTGGGTCACAAGAAGTTTTATCCTTCTACGTGTAACAACAAAATTTTCAGGGATTATATATCTTTGCTGTGTAGAATCTTTTAATTTCCGCCAAATCATTATACATTACAATCAATGAAGTACTTCAGAACAAGATCATAATCATATAAGTCAAAGTGCCAGACAAAAATTTTTATTTCCAGCTAGCAACCAAAAGTAAGATAACCACTTACTTGGAATCGTGAAGGTAGCGGTTGCTTCCTCTCCCTCTTCTTGCAGAAGTTGAAGTCGGTCTATATGTTGAACGCTGGTTTTGTTCTGGGTCACTAATGACAGCTCTGAAAAAAAGAAAACTGACGGATAATTCTTTTTCACCAACTCATATTGTGATAAACAATCAGAAAAAATGCAAAACTTAGGACCTTGATTTTTCTTGAAGAGATTCTTCTTGCATGATGATAAGTGAATTTATAATCATGATTTATAAAATGCTCATCTTATCCCAACTTTTTGTCTAGTAAGCGCTAAATCTACTACAGTGTGCTCAAAGCGCTGTGGAAATGTTCCCTGACAGGCCTTTTTCAACCAAATACCTTCTCAACTCCCTGTGGAGTATGCAGAGATGCAGGCATTTTACTGCACACTGCAGGCATTTTACTGCACACTTGCTCTGGCATGAAGACATAAAATCTGTGACACTGATATGAAACAGACTTAGAGAGTAGTAATAAACATGACATTAATTAGGAGTATTAAATAAGCTCAGACAAGAATGTGACTTCAGAAAAGCTGTAAAATGCAAAAGCAAACAACAATTACTTGTGATTTGACTTTTCATGTACATTTTACTTCATTTTCTAGGGAGAAGAGAAAAAGACAATATGCCCTATACCTTGCACATGTCAGTGCCCTCCAGAGAACAGTTGGCAACCGTCAACATTCACTGTACCACAGTCAGGGGTGAATGCCAACTTATATTCATTCACACTATTCACACCAAGAAAATGGAATGAACTCCCTATTAAAAATTCTTACAGCATAGAAGGTTTCAATAACAACTGTAAAAAAGGTTGAGGAATCTTTAAGTATGAAGTTTCATCTTGGAAAGATGAAGAAGCAGAAGTCATCTCAATAATCATAAATGAATCTTACTTTGAAGGTAAATCTTCATAAAACTTTAATGCCACTTTTTCTTACCTACTTTCACACATATGTGTCCTAATTTTATATGTAGACACTTCAGCTTCTCTCAGATGCGTTTCAAGTTAATTGAATAACTTTGCCAATTATAGTTTGGGGCTAAAAAATTTAATGCATCTGAAAATTGTAGTTTGGTTTTAATTCAACTCAGTGAAAACCATTTTCTCTCTCAGTGCCCCAATGCAATTAACTCTATTCATGTCTTCATGTTTATAACATCCTACATAGTAAACATTGGCTGAATCATTCATTGAATGTGTTTTTTACTGTACTTCATTCTACTTTAACGGTGGAAAAAGGCAATAATCTTTAATTTATATCACAGCACTTGGGTAATCCCCTCTTTAAGTTTTACTCAAACTGAATTTTAAATACAGTTATGACTATAATATTCACTCACAAAGTTGATTTTCCTCACCTAGACAATTGGTCAATCATGACTGTTTCCACCATCTTTTGTTTCTTGTTGTGTTCCAACAAATCTTCCTGTCAAGAGGAGAGATGAAATGGACGTGGTTTAATTTTATTGAAAATATAGGAGTTCCAGCTGAAGAAACCATGATTAGAGTACGAGTAAAGCTAATACTTATGATGATTCCTTTCACTTAAAAAAAAATTGAACTTAATATAGATGATCTGGCTTTTCTTAAATCATCTTTTTGAGAGAGCAAGTGCTAATAATAATAACAAAGTCTTATGACATTGTTGTAGGGTTTACAAATAGCCTGATTATTTGTGTGAATACTCTCTAAGCTATGGGCTGTCCTTATTATCATCACCTCAACAAACCATAATATTTTCTACTCACCTTCTAGAATTTTTCTGGTCATTGTCATCATCATCAAGTACCGGGTCTGAGACAGACATTAACGACCATAACACGCCATTCACTTCTCTGTGCAGACAATCTCAGGAAGTTCATGAAATTGTTTTTTTTATTTTTGTTTGTCATCCAGTGATTTAAGCTCTCCAAATATGTCACTGTCTGCCTGCCCCTGCTTCTTGTCCCCTCAGTTTTTCGTGTTAGGGCTAGATGTGTTCAAGTTCCTTATGTCAATTAATATGACCTCAAAACTTCAGTTGTCTTTGTCCTATTGTTTTTTGGCAATGATCTTTCTACTCCTGCTTCTTTCGTACTACATTGTTTGTTTTCTTTTCTTTCCATGATGTTCTTAACATCCTCCTCAGAAACCACATTTCTGCTGCCTCCAGCTTTTTCCTAGTCTGCGTTGAAATATTCCAGCATTCACAGCCATACAAAAGTACTGACCACACATAAACTTTTAATACCCTTACTTGGGTCTCCATTGAGATATTCCTATTTCTTATGGAAGAGTTCATTCTATTGAAACTGACTTTAGCGACTGCAATTCTTCTCTTTATTTCTGTGTCACTTTTACCATGTGATGTAATTATGTAACCAAGATACTTAAATTTCTGGACTTGCTTTATTTTCTCTCCTTTGCTTGTAAGGTTACATATGGGATTTATTGATTTTCTGGAGACTACCATGCATTCTGTCTTTTTTACATTTAATAAAAGTCCTTTACGTTCACTTTCCAAGACTACGATATCTAACAATTTTTGGAGATCTTTTTCTGAGGTTGCTATTAGAG
>JAOWAY010031800.1:0-12167 GCA_028565895.1 Goniobranchus geometricus
GAGAGAGAGAGAGAGAGAGAGAGAGAGAGAGAGAGAGAGAGAGAGAGAGAGATCTACAAAGTATAATCTACACAATGTAGCTCTGGATCTATGATCAATACATTAGAGCTGTATATACATCGAAATCTAACAAAGATTTTGATTTTGCTTGTTAATTGCACGGGGGCCAACAGACGGAATATGCCATGCCCACGCTGAAGTGGGCGATCATGTACGAATGCATTAATCAGAAGTGCATCAAAATGGGAAATCTTTCCGAGGGAAACATGTTTTTCCCTTGATGAATTCCAACAGCAGATCCTTTGTTATTTATACAGACGTATGACCCCATTGTGAGCCTGCCTTTCAAGTTTTGTTGTCTTATGTGCTTAAAAAAACGGAGAAGGGAAAAGGCCAGGGCTTACTATATCTTAAGGTATTGTTTTCTTTACATATTAGATAACTACGCAATACATAAATTATGAATACAAATACTTAAGAGTATTCAGATGAGGTTCCACGTACCCAGTTGTTTGGAGGTACAACTTTACCGTTTTCATCTCGTTTCCCATCATGCCACACGTAAAAGTCACTGTAAGGTTCCTCTTTGTTGACACTTTTCTGGAACCAAGGGTGGAGATGGCTGGAGTGTCCAGGCACAAAGTCGATGATGATTTTTATGTCTATTAAAAGTAAAGCACGAATTTCGAGGAATGACAGATTTAAATTTCGTATAACTCAATAGTTTGAGGAATTAAATGAGAGCTTCTTAATATGACAACAATGTAACAGCATAATGATAATATAAGGACACCGTCTAGACCGTTTATAATGTTAAAACAACATGAAAATTTGATATATGCTGGAATGTGGGATTGATCTGTGACATTTTGAAAGGGCATACTTGTGCAGTATGTTATTTTTTCCGGGAGGGGGGGATAAAAGGCATAAAACATTCCCACGGAAATTCTTATTTAGAGCACCATCCTTTGATGAGACTTGCCTATCCTTGCTTCGGCGTTGCTCTGTAGTGTCAGGGTTGACTGCAAAATTCATACTGCTTTTCGGTTGTAATGACGGTGAGGTTCTCAGATATGGTCTTGTGGTACCTCGACTAGAAGTATCATCTCAGCTTGCAAGTTAGCAGCAATAATAAGACCGCCACTCACATTTGGCCGAGGACCTGACATCGGCTTTGCAAAACAGTTTTTAAAATTCTGTGCTTGGGTCGAATTTCATGGGGCTGTGCCTCGAATGCGGCCTCGATCCAGAAGTTTTAGTTTTCCGAATTAATATTGTTTCCTTCAGCCAATTAACAATAAATAAAACATCCCTCGAAAGTGTCACGGAGCTCAAATACCTTAGATCCATCAAAAACCAATATGTCTCTTGATCAAGGGACATTAGAGGAAAGTTGCCGGCAAAGCAGAAAATGGTACAGCTTAACAAAATATGGAAGGACACGGGCCTACATAACACTAAAAAATAAAACTACTGGAAAGCATGATATGGCCTGTTACTCTCTACGATAGAGTGGCGCGGACCGTAAAGAAAGCTGATAAGAGCAAAAATAGAGGCAGCGGAGGTGTACAGAAGACTCTTGAAAGTAGGATGGATTGAGAAAAGAACTAATAAGAGTGTACTGGAGGAATTTGCAGTCACCCGCCAGCTACTGCCATGCATGAATCATGCCATAAGAAAGAAGAAAACGACCCTCATTTCATCGATGCTGCAAAGAAAGATATACGTCCTAAGAAAGGGAGGTAGACCATCAATAACCTCTATAGATGACCGAATTTATATTAATGGAATGAGTATGGGCAAAACTGGCCTGAGAAGCAAACAGGACGAGAGAGGCATGGAGACAAATTTAAAGCGGCAGGAAATATGGGCCACGATGACTGGCAACAGGTGTGATACTGCATGTCGAATTTAGAGTCAATTTTATTACAAACATTATGATTTAGCAGCGGGTAATAGAATACATGTTTTCTTCTTCCTCCTCCAGGAATATAATATTAATTCAGGTCACGAAAAGACTCATTCCGTCGCAATGGCCTCCTTGTGTGTCTTTGCTTGCCCTTTGTTCATTGAGTCGGCTCAAACATTTCTGTTTACTATTGTTCTTTCACCATTTACGTGGTAGGCTCTTTATACATCCAGAATTGCCAGTTGCAAACTTCCCCAGGATTGGAACAAAATAACGACAGTTCAAGAGGTTTGCTCCACGTATCAATATGCCGGAGAAAGGCCAAGATTTGATTTTTTTCGTAATTAAAGGAAGCAAAAGTCAAAGCAATTTGTGAACAGGTTAATTTAATACTAAAAAGGAATCTAAATTGCTATTGCAAGGTTTTTAACTATTACAAATTAGCTATTTAAAAAATGGCAAACTTCTTTCGTGCAAGGCCTTTACAAGCTGGTCAAAATCTTCAAGGCTCCCAAACAGTGAGTCCACATTGCAGAAGTCGGATATGTCATACCCAAAATCTAGCTGAGGAGACGGATAAAACGGACTCAACCATACGGCTCCTATTCCTATGTCCACAAAATGGTCCACCCGAGATATTATACCTGTAGAAAAATATACAGATTAATTTAGACGTGGAATCAATAAAAACATACCAAACACACTACTTGTAGCATAAAAGATAGAATTGTAGTTTTGTGAATGACCCTGAAATAACCATGACCAAACAAAAATCGTCCGTAAAGTTTTTTTTCTTTCAAGAGACTCAGGATGGTTGAATGTACAGTACAAAATCTTTATGACTTACAGGAGAACAATCCTATTCATTCCTAAATTCAATCAAACCAAAAGCAAAACGCCATTCAACGCCATTCGATTCATTTTTAAAGATGTTTTTCTTTTGGATCTAGAATAGGATTTCGCCATGATTTGGATTGGTGTACTTTAAAAGCGCCAACTTAAATTGAGATGGAAGTGCATGGGCCAAGCGCTTTAGATCTAGTTTTCTAAAACCACTATCAAACCCAAACGTGTCTATCGCTTTGCGTTACGTCAAAATTATTGGTCGCAGTGCCCTACTATATAACATTGAAATGTGGACATTGTTAATATGGGACAGCATAAAAGACAATTCTTACTTAATGCCGATATCAAACTGATAAAATCATTTTCGTTTCGATACATCGAAATACCATACAAAGTCACAGAAGAATTAAAAAAAAAGTTTCGGAGACACAGACCGTTTTCTGTGGCTCTAAAGTTTTAAACAGACTATAGGTTGTCATTTACATCATCAGTACGAGCTGAGTGAGGTAAGCAGGTAAAGTACCTTATTTAACGACACAATGTGTTGGGCTCGAAGCTATGGTCTCAAAAGGGACACCAAGGCACAATCCTGTTATATCACCTATTCCAAATTCGGACAGTATTCATCTTCGCTTGATTCAACTCGGATGGTTCCTCGAAATTCTAAGCACTCAGGAAACCTATCACATGCAGTATAAACACAATGCTCAATGAAGATGTCACAATTCTACGACTTGTTTAATTATGTAATATCAATTAATTGTGACATTTATATGCATTGATATCATAATTGCTAATATACCTCGAATATCTCCTACTCCGTCGCCAGAAGAATCCTGAAAGGATCTTGGATAGACCTGGTAGATAATAGCCGTTTGCCACCATTTCAAACTTGATGGATCTGTCGCTTGCATGGCACTTAGCCTTAGGGAAGCTCAGTAATCTGATATTAAGCTGGAAAACGACAAGACAAGGAGGATAAAATCAAATAAAATAATCTTATTTACTGGGACACTGTTTTGACTAATATGTAATTTGAAAACACATGGAATTTTGAAAGGAAGTTATTGACTCGATTGAGCATCACCTGTTATAGTTGATTCCGCTGCTTACTTGTTTGCAGGTGATATGAAGATTTTCAACATCGGTAGAGTCAGGGAAATATGGAAATTTTGCAAAAAGATAAGACATGGTCACTACGCTTCCATCCTGACAAATGTAAACATAATATGCATGCTGGAAAAGAAAACCCAGATCCAAACTTCAGATATTCCTTCATTGGAAAAGAAATGGCAACTGTCAAATTTGAGAAAGATGTTAGATGGAGTGACCATCGACAACGAATTAATTTTGAGGAACATATCCCGAAAGTATAGAATTATTAATTATTAATAATTAATTATCAAAGTTTGCTATGGTACAAAGAATATCCCAACAACTCGATGAAGAAACATCCCACTTTACAAGACATTTGTATGTAGCCATTTGCATTGTTCAAGCTCTGTAGGTGGGGAGACAAATCAAGCTCATAGCAAGAGTCCAAGCCAAGCAGATTCCAGGAATGAACGGATTGACATGCTTTGAAAGGTTGCATAGACTGAAAATGCCAACACTCAGTGACAGATGACCACACGTGACATGATAGAAGTGTATAAGATAGTCAATGATATTTAGGACGGTAAGGAGGTTTGTTAAAGGTCCAAGTGTTGCGTCTGGGGAAAATAACGAGAGGAAATACGTCAAATTGCTTTATTAACGAGCAAGATTAGATACCTGGAAATACAGTCTCGGTATGAGAGAAGCATGGGTATGGAACAGCTTACCTGAAGCACACTTTTGTTTACGTGAGTCACAACGGCCTTCGTTATGGGATTCTTTGAAATTCACAGCCTCGGACTGCCCACGTACGCGAACGGCCTTTTTGCCGTGGATTTTTTTCGGAGCCCCTTGTTCATCCAGCAGTATAAATGGGTAGGTATAGCTCATAGACTTCCTTTTACTAATCGAGACTCAGAACGGAACTCTTTTGTGCATGCCCAATTGAAAGCTTCGGCAGCCATTTTAACTTTGGAGTCAGTGCTTCGCTAGGCTACTTTCGACTTTCATTTTTCATTGCTGAGTAAGACAAGCCAGCCAGGAAGAAGATAAAAAATAGAAAAAAAAAAAAATGAAATTTGTATAGCGACTTTCCCTAACATGAAGCTCAAAGCGCTTTACATATGTGCACATAATCTATACATTTATATATAGAATAAAATAATATAAAGTATTATAACGTCATAAGAATTGAAATAAAGAATGACAGCATATGCACTTGATCAATACATATATAAAATAAAACATGATGCATTATAAATTATACGAAGTACATTGGATGACAATTAAAAAAAACAAAACAAAACAAAAAACAACCAAAAAAACTTAATATGGACAAGCATTTTTCTGGTAGATTTTTTGATGCATCTTGCTCTGGTTGTCAATTTCTTTGCAATGTAGGTCACTCGAGACGGCAACTTCAAGGCCTTAGGGGGAGACAAATCCAACTATTCCACAATGATGTATGTCAGAGTTCAGATTGCATACTGGGCCATGGGGGCACTTTCCTATGCAATTACAACAGGTGTCCGCTACAGTGCTGTTAGACGTCAGGCTACCTTGAAGGCTGGGTATTTCATTTATCATTTTTTTATTTACTTGAAATTGTGTTCAAAGATTATTACCTTACCTATCCTTTTCATAGTTTCAACAATGTAGCTCTGTTCGCCTTTGAAATTCTTCTTTCTGTCATACACCAGCTGATCCAGCAGAATTGCCAGGGTCACATAGTTCCTCTTACGTCCTTATATTATTTTCTCACCAAAAAGTTGAGGAGTTAATTAACCCTTATTCTGATATTTGGCCTTCATCTTGAAAAGGTCCTTGTAATTGGTAATCTCATAACATTGATGAATTCCCTCTCTTTCATAAGGCCATATGCCATCTTGTTCTCTTGATTTGATTTGAACAAAAAAAAGTCCAGAAGGCTTTAGAACTGCAGAGATGTAAGAGTAAACTCAATAAAAATCTCCCTGGTCCCTCGTTAGAATCCTTGTATTGCTAAGCTAATGACCGGCAGCCGTGGAAAACGATTTCCCCTGAACCCAGTATCTAGTTGTTAAAGGAAGGCAGCTTGACATTAAAATCCTAAATTTTGGTGCATAGGAAAAGATGCTCATAATATATCTTTATTTTGATATTAAAATCACAGTTTTGGGGTAGCGCGAAGCATCCTTTAAAATATCCTTTGTTTTGATTTTGAAACTGACGGGAACCTTGGATTAAGATTCTTAAATTGTTATGCAATTATCTGTTCATGACTACATTGGAGTGAAATTTTGTAAGAAAATAGTCTACTGAATTGTGTGATTGTCACTACTATTTCTTCTCCCTTTTTTTATCCTCAGAGGAGAGGAGGTTCAGATTTTGGATTATCAAGCTCAGCAGTACAAATTATTTCCTGCCCTTTCTGGAGCTTTTTGCCTGTTTTTCTCACAGACAAAACTGAAGGATTCATACAACAAGTCATTTGATGACATGATGAGGGGTGAGAGGGGTGCCTTGTCTGAAGTAAGTCATGTGACTTTCCATCTCTAAGGTAGTGTCAGTTATGTGAATGGTTCTCTTTTTTTCAAAATTCCATCCAGTAGAAAAGGTAATTGCATATAATGTCTGAATAAATTAGTTTAATCCATTAAAGATAGAATTTAAGAAGGATATTCCAAGCATGACCTGCTCCTGGTCCAAGTCATCTTGTAACTAGTGTAAAAAGGCTTACTGACCTAAAGCCTTGTCACATCTCAGTTTTCTAGTGATTAGGTTCCCAGTTCTCCAACTGTGTCGCTTCAGGTGCTTTGTCGATCTTGGTCATCTTTGCTTGGTCATTTTGGTTGAGCACCATGATCATGTCCAAGTCTTAGAATACAACTATTGAATGGCAATGGGAACATTTAAAAGAAATTCATTTTCATGTAGATTCTAGTTGTAGGAATGTAACTCAATGTTTCCTAAATCAATTCTTGTGGATTTACTCAATTATTGCAATTACAAAACCAGAAATTTTTGGAAATTTGTACTTTTCAGAGAGTATTCAAGAAATGTATAATGAGTCCATCCACTTTCAGGAGAAATCTAGTTTTGAGTCAACTTATCTTTTGTCTCTGAAAACTTTCAAAACAAGCCAGAGACTGAATTTACGCCTAAATCTGAATCTATAGAATTGGATAGACATTATTATCAGGATGCCCTTAAAAAAACTTCAAAATTAAATGAAAAATTTACATGACTAAATCTAACCATTTCATTCGCTGGTCCTTTGTCTTACAGACCAGCAAATATACAAGACAATTAATGTAGCAATTAAGATATAAACAGAGGGAGCAGTCTCTAGAATGTTGCATTTCTATGAAGACAATGGGACATTCTTCATGTTTGAAACCATACTTTTTAAAAATATGAATGGGAAAAAAAAGGGAAACAACAATTAGAGAATATTTTTTTCACACTCTTTTTTTTCCTTTCACCATGCAGACTTTAAATATTTTTCTCTGTTAAATCTTTAATCCTTTTAAAGAATGCAATCTTTTTATCATGCATTGCCTTACAGATGCACTGCTTGTCATCGGTAATGAAGGCATTATGTTCTGAGATTTGTTGTGAGCACATAGAAATCATCAGGAGGGCTCTTGGAGGTCATGGGTTCTTGACGGTGTCTGGCCTTGCTCGTATGCAGCCTGCAAGCCTCAGTCTTGTAACTGTTGAAGGTGAAAACACAGTTTTGTACCAACAGACGGCAAGGTCAGTCCTGCTCATATAGATTAGCATTGATAGCTTTGTTGCAAAAGGGAAGTTTTCACAATTCATCGAGCGTATGGGAAGGAGAGAGGCGCCGTAGATCAATGGTAGAGCATTGGCCTGCAGATGGAGAGGTGGCAGGTTTGATTGTTTCCGTAAGCAAAAAAGTTTAACTTGGTTGCTTCCCTCATCCAGGTAAAAATGCATCCAGCTTTGGCTGGAAAAGTACTCTGCAATAGACTAGCATCCTGTTCAGAGAGTGCTCAGTAAAATCTGTCACTGTCCGCTTCATGCTCGTATGTGGTATTTATGTCAATGCCACCTGATGCAATAGAGAAAAATGTGTCATATGTCTCGGAGAACATGTAAAATCTTTGAAATGCCCCAAAAATAATTTGCTATTATGAGAATCAATAAAAGATACCTTATTCAGCATTTCTGACCCTTGATTCAAACTGAGAAACAGGGAAGTTATAGAATTAAAAAATTCAGAAGCACATTAACTCCTATCCTTTGTGTTCTCACAGCAGTATCCCAGCACTGACTCTGTTGGCCAGATGGTTAAAGCATTTGATTTTAGAGCTAACCATTTATGGAAAGAATCACAGGTGTACAAGAGTCAGACCTTGGTTCCTTAGGAAAGAATCATTACTACCCAGATCTTATCACTACACACAGGTGTAAGGACTGGAGAGCCCTGCGAGAGAAGAAACCTACGAGAAATTGGTATCTTGTTGAGGGAGTGATGAAGATATTTCTAAAATTTGCTTAAAATGTTTCAGAAACCATGAGAGCAATCTTTTTTTTTTAAGAAAGTGCTTCAAAAGGGATATAATATCTGAAGAAAAAGAATATTATATGGATGTTGATCAATGAATTAAAGTAGTGCACATAGCATCTACAAAGCATAGGACAAAGCATTATAGATAAAAATTGGCTTTTATTGGGCGAATTAAACGAATAAACAGCCCCGTGATTGATCCTATTAACTCAATTAAATATTTTTGAAACCCTTGTCAAACCCTTCAGTAAATTAAGGAAATATTATGGAGTATGTTTGAATCCTGTTTTATGAGAATATCCTCAAGTAATATAATGAATTTAGGTCTTTTTTTTCTTAAATCAGATATTTGCTAAAACAAATAGCTCGTGCTATCACTGGTGACTCTGTCACAGCATCTACTGCATACTTCAAAACAGCTGGTGATCATCACTTAGAACTTTCAACCGAAGCTGACTGTCATAACTTGAGTCTGTTATTGGAAATATACCACCGAACGGCCTACAGGTGGGCTATGATTTATCTATTATCTTAGGATGAAAACAAAATTTTCCAGTGTTTCCTAAATTATTGTATAAAAGTCTTGCCTTCCTCTATTCCATGTTCTTAACTGGCATTCTGCTTTTACTGGTATAAATCATTTCAGTGAAGGATTCGATTTCTTTAAGCTAAGTCCGTTTTATCAATTTTTTTGTTTTTAATTTGCATATTTTTCCTGTCTCTCTGTTTCTGACGAAGGATATTTGTGCAAAACATACATTTTATCCTGTTTTACTTTTTAATTGAGTAATCCTTAACTTTTTATGTATTTCTGTTCTAGAATGTAGATCTAGATTCTTACTCAGTAGGAGTATTTTTGCTTTATCATGTTCACAAGTGAGAGATGCATTTATATCTATAGTTTTTTTTCCCATATCTAAAGGAACTGCATGTCTTGTTAGAGTTTTCAAACAGACACACTCACGCTTACATACACACATACACAAAGAACATCTATTACTCTAGCCCTCAGTCAATAAAGATGTACTTTTGCCTTTGTCTCCTATTATCTCAGTAAGCATTTTATCTTTAGACTACACTAAAAAGTTAAGAACATCACATCGAGTTGGTTAACTTTGAGAATCTGACAAAAATGTACACTCTTTAGGCAAAAGTTTTTAATGGAAAGGACGATTTGCTTCACGTGAAACCATAACTAAATATAAATCACTTTACTTCCCAACTTTTGAAAACAAATGTTTGTATTCAAAGTTGACCTGTTTGCTGCAAAGTCATGCATTTTCAAAATGCAATATCTCAAAACAGAACCATTTTCCGTGCTGCCAAATCCCTACAGGCAGATTTAGAAAGTGGAATGGAACAAGCAGATGCCTGGAATAACAACATGGTGGAACTTGTCAGAGGGGCAAAAGTAAGTAAATGTGATGGAATGTTTGATCAATGATGTTGTCAGCAAATCTTATTCAAAACTGATCAGAGACAAGAATGTCATTGGTAGAAATAGTCTTTGTATTGGTGCTGTACTTGAGGCGATCATTTAAATGACTAAGCAAGCCAGTCGTTTGATCGAGCCAAAAAAAACCCAGCTCCTTGATGATAAACAATCCAATGATTTTATTTACATTTGCCCTAAGATTTTTTTGGTTGAGGAGTTTGGTCAAGCCTAGTTGGTCTCCTAGCAGACACTTTTTTTTTTCTTTTTTTTTTTTTAAATCCAGGTGAGGGAGCCTGATAATTTATTGTCTTTCATCTCCCTCTTACTTCAACTTCTCTACCCTGCTTCATTGTCTTGTGTGATAATGTAAGCTATTCAGAAGGGGAGGGACGGGTGGCATGGCACGGCCTTTTGTCATGGAGCAGTCAGTAAGCCCCCTTTCTCTCACCTCTTCTATTAGTGTAGTTATTACATTTCACAGGCCCGCCAGATTTTCCTTCGTCTCTGGTGACAGGTTGAGCTCTTGGTCGAATAATCACCGGCTAACGCATCGGCTTGGATCATGGATTGGTTTGGGTTGGTGTCTGTCTGAAATTGAGTTGGGATTGTTCTCACGGATTTTTCATAAATGGGGTTGAGTAATCTTGAGTCGAAGATGTTGCTTAATTGGCCCGCTGCTTCTTTGTATGTCCTTCTAGCTTTTTGCTTGTAAAGGAAATTGGTATTAAAGTTTAAAGTATTGAAGAACATGCTGTATTGGTTTTAAATTAGGGCTGGAATTTTTTATGGTTTTGTTCCTTACTTGTTCTTTTATTTTTAAACATTTCAGTATTTTCTATACTATAAACTGGTAAAAGTATTGCATTAAATAGTTATTGTGTCCCTCTTCGAAGTATTTTGACACTGCTATTTTCTTCTTCTATTTCTTCTTCTTCTAATGCATCTTCTAATTCATTTTCCATTTTATCATCTTCTTCTTCTTCTTCTTTTTCTTCTTCTATTTTTTCCACTTGTTGCACATCCTAATAAAGGTTCACCATCGACAGCAATTCATCATTATGCAAAGAGTTTTATGATGCATGCACTTCCTGACTCAATCGTCATACTAACATCGGCCATTAATTAATGTTCTATCAGATATCCCTTTTCTGACACATTTGAATTTATATTAAGTTTTCGGGGGTTTGAAACTATTAACTTAATTTCAAAATTGACCAGAGCTGTTCTAAGCTATATCAGTATGGTCAGGTAAGGGTTCAAAAGACAGTAGGCCCTAATTGAGTATCGGTAAGTGTATGAAAACCAGTAGGCTTGCAATATATATTATGTACACCCTTTGTAATAATCATATGATGAATCAATATTTGATCAGATTCAACAAAAAATTTTCCGACCTTAACCATTTTTCAGGCTCATGGTTGGCAGTATATTGTTGAATGCAGTAGAGATGCTCTGGAAGGCTTCCGTTTGACGGCATCCACTGAATTGTACAATGTTCTGCGGAAATTAGTCATTTTTTTCACATTGTTTGGGATTGAATCAAATGCTGGTGACTTTTTACAGGTACTTATCTCTTTTTTTCTATAGATGGTAATCATCTTAGACAGACGTACACTGAAGAGTCATGAGGCAAAACGACTTAAGACGGGATCTTGCAACATGCACATTGGTAGAGATATTCTGATATAATAGAGAGGATAATGCTTTTGAATGACTTGTACCATCTGAGATTAACACATTTTATTAACGTATGTGACAGTAATTTAAACCAAAATATTTGCAAGACATGTCAGAATTGTACATACCATCGTGCACTTTAAAACCATCCTAAAAATTCCACAGAGGCAGTAGAAAACATTCATAGAGCATTCTTTTACAAATATAGGCCCGTCCATCTGTAATACAATCCGTATTAAAATCCATCAAGCCAATAACCTTGATGCTTTTATGAAATGTTATTTATTTTCTTATGCATTGCTATTTATTTTTTATGCATTTTAACCCTATGTCACTTGGCTTGGAAGAGTGCATGTGAGTGTGTGCACATGTATGTATCTGTGCATATATATGTGCGGGATAGTAGTGATGTATGTGTGTGTGGCTGCTTTTACTGTTATTGATGTTCTTGTTATTATATTTATTTATTACAAGCTTTTGCTACTACTGTTGCTGTATTTTATATGATCTTGTAAGTGCATGGAGTCTTCTTTCCTTGGATATGTATTAAAAGGATTATGTACTTTTATTACCTGTATTATAAAAAAGCATTGTAAAATGGAAATGCAATATATAAATGTTGTGCATTTTATTATTATTATTATTATTATTATTATTATTATTATTATTATTATTATTATTATTATTAT
>JAOWAY010031911.1:0-12165 GCA_028565895.1 Goniobranchus geometricus
ATAAGCTGGCAGTGATGACAGAAAATGAAGAGGAAATGCAGAAGACGTGGTTGAGGTGGCAAAATGGGATGGAAAGTAAAGGGCTGAAGGTCAAAATGGGGAAAACAGAAGTGATGATCAGCAGTAGAAGGGGAGCAGGGATCAACATCAAGGATGACCATGAAATCATCCTAAGGAAGGCAGATAGATTCAAGTATCTAAGGGTAACCATCAGTGAAGGGGAGGGGGAGTCAGAGGCAGCAGTAAGAGCAGGAGTGAGAGCAGCCTTGGCAAGATGAGGAGATCTAACAGAAGCTTTATATGACAAGAAAAAGCCAAGAAAATTTAAAAAACAAGTTGTAAGTGTCAGGACAAAGTGATGAGTGAAAAAATCAGAAAGGAGTTAGGCGTGAAAATAGGATTAGAACGACAACAAGTTTAAAAAATACTAAAAATGAGAGTAGAAGATAAAAGACTAAGGAGAATACCATAAGGAAGGTGGATGAAACATTTACAGAAAGTTCTACGGGAGCTGAGTATCCCTCAAATGACATTCGTGACACAGGATTCTGGAGATTGAGAATCCAAAGCACAGAGCCCATTTAGTGGGAATAATAAAGAGAGGAAACATAGATAATTGCTCAAAATAACAGGAATTTGGTTCTGAAAAGAAATTCCTTAACATTCACTGCAGGGAGAAAATAAATTCATTTATGAACTCCATATATCTTCTTTTCTTTAGAAGATGAAATAAGGACATACAATTATACTTATATAAAACATTATTTCCTCAAATAACTGAGTTTGGACATATTCACTATAGACATAAAACTAGTTGCTATATCAACCAAGCCAAGAAAGAAAGAACAAGCACTCAATATACATACCTTGGAATTCTCAGGTTGGACTTTACGAGTATTTATTTCTGGCTCTGTGGTAACAACATGATTCCACCATTCCATCTGATTAACCTGATGCAGAGAACATCAAAGATCATTTCAATAAATATTATTTGATGAACAGATATTAATACATTTCACATGCAGACTGATATAATCCAAGAATTAAATGAAGTTCCCAATTAATTTCAAAACAGAGATTTAACCTTAGAGATGACATATCCTTATCCCATGCAAAATCTATGACAGACTTATGTTCATTAAAGGATATATAAAAGTAAAAAGAAAAAACATATACAGTAATTGACCGAGCAGAACCAGTGTTTCAATCTGATGAGATTGATGTTACTTAATGACAAAGATGATGTACCAGATATATCTCATCATTTAATAGAAGTTATGGTCTCATTTCCGAAAATAAACGGTAAAAAAGCCAACCAACAAACAAAATGACTTTTTCCCCATCAAAGAGATAATGACATGAAAAACCATGAAATTTCAGGCTCCCAGCACGATTGAGTTCCTGTGGAAGAAGAATCTAAGTAAATTCCATGTTCAGCGGCTACTTAATGTATTTTTTCAATTCCTTTATTTCTGAAAGGGTTGAGCAGTTGAAAAGCATGAGCCAAAAGCCTTTCCAAACCAAATATCTTCTCAACCCCATGTGAAGTATACAGAGATGCAGCCATTTTACAGATGCACTTGCTCTGGCATACTGACAAGATCTTCCTCTGCCTGTGATCAGGTACTCAATAATACCTGAGTGAGTTAGGGGCCAATGCTGAGCAAGAGTCCAGATACAGATTTGGATAACTAGTTATCTGAGCGGATATGGATATGCAGTTTTTGGACCTGGACGATTTTGACCCCGATTTCGACTTGGATTTCGATTTGCTTTCACATATAGATCTACAGTCTAAAATGATGCATGCATGGTAAGCAGCTCTACTCCTCTTCGTCCTTTCCCTCCTCTCTGCAAGTGTCCCGCGTGTCACATGGTAATTGAACTCACAAGTATGCCAATGCCATATTACAAGTATAATATTATAGCCAAAGTCTACATTGAGCAAGTTGTGACAAATCAAAGCAATTACAGACAAACAATCTGATTCAACCCTCATTCCTATTATGCAGAAACCAAATTGTGAAACTATGTCGGTGATTATTTCGATTGCATTGGTCAAGCCATGTCTAAAATCTAGGCCAAGATCCAGTTATCCAATTATTTCAATCTAGGTTTTTCAGATCTCCAGTCCTCCAAAAATAAAGTCTTTGCCCAGCACTATGAGAACCTATGTGTAAATAGTCATTTCCAGGAAATAAGCAGCACCATGTCATGACCCGTATTCAAACTCAGAACATTGCGATTACAAATTGAATGCCTTCTACCCACAGCCATGATGCAATACAAATCAAATTAAAGATAAGAAGACAAGTACAACAATGGAAGTAAGGTATTTTAGCCTTGATGGACAGCCTGTATCAATTAAAATTTTACAGAAGCTTCATGAAAAATGAATGTCATTCACTAAAAGTAGTAAAAGGGTCTGTTTGTGTGGTATAACTTTGTATTTAGAATTCATCTATAAATTGATTAAACCACATATTGAAATTAATAAAAGGTGGTTATAAAAAGCAGCAAAAGTATTGAATTGTTATATGTAATAGAAGCCTACAATATGTGACTATAATTAAAATAATACTGTCTCAGAAGTTAAAACTCTACATTAACATGTAAGAACCAGTAAAAAATCATCTGTACTCTAAAAGCACTCAAATTAATAATCTCGCTCCACACACTAGATGTTATGATTATGCACACAATAAGTTATCTTAAGGTCAAAATGAAAAGAATTCTAGATAACAATCAAAGATTTTTTTTTAATCTCTGGCCAAGATGCACGCTCCTCAGTAAAGCCATCTTAAGAATAGGCCTGTTTCAATTCAACAACAACATAATGGGTGAAACACTTCTGTTCAATGCTTGGTCGAATGAATCTAAAAATTCATAGTATATTTACTTCATGCAGAAGTTAGCTAGAAATTGCAAGACAAAGAATTACTTACTCGACTAGGAAACAGGCCATGAATTCAGTAGTTGTCTGACAGAGTCTGGTAAAAGGCATGATAATAGCAGACATAGACGCTGAAACACTAAGCACGAATAATTTTCAGGAAAGAGCCATCCCATCAGAGCTCCTCAACAGATAATTACAAAATGCATACAACAAAATGTAATCAATAAAAAACAGATATTGTGTTGTCACCATGAAAACTTTACCTTTTCGATATTCACCACTATGATTTTCTTATCCTCTATGCACCAAGTACATTCCTCTACCTTTACATCTTTGTACATTGGACCTTCTAAAACAGGTGGATGACCTTTCAGCCCTATGCACAATTTCTGAAATTTAAGATTAAGAAAAACCAAAATTATGAAATCATCATGTAAATCTTATTTTGTATGACAATTCTTTACATCCATAAAAGATGAGTAAGGCCTATTTAATTTCTTTTCATTTTTAACCCTGAAGGAGAGCCCAAACTGCTAGGAGTGCCTGCTCTAACAAGACCAAGAGGCATCCATGCACTGCATGAAGTGCTGCCCTCCCGTAAGCGAGAAGGGTGGCGGTGCTGTAAGTAATGCAGGAACCCTGACCCTCTTTATTTGAATATTTAAGCAATCCTTACATGGAAATTGAACCGGAAATGACCTTTATTTCATTTTAAAATGGATTGCAGGTTATTTGAAGCCTCTGCTTCACCTGCAAACTTTGTTATGGGCCTGCAAAGTGATGCATTACACACTAGCTCACATGTTGTCTACGCTAGCCATTGTTCACTTTGCATTCCCTTTTTTCTCCAATTTATGTCATTTCCTAAAGCTCAAATCATTTAGTCCATTGAATGTCCTTCAGATAAATAACTTTTATACATTTTTTTTTTTTCAAATATAAGCTGTATTCTGTTGTTATTCATAGTATAGGTTTAATGATGGCACTGTGCTCTGCCATACGCACATGTTTACAATCAAACAATATCACCTGGCTGGTATTCCGCAATGCGACTTCCAGTAAAATGGCGAGCCCCACTAAGATTTTTTTTAAAAAGGTGATTAAAGGCATTTTTGTTCAATAAATATGCTACAATACTACAATAATTTTCATATGAAGAGTAGGTTTTCAGGGTAGATCTAATACATGTGTAATATGTTCTAAGAAAAAGATCTCTTACCAAAACAGAAACTAATGAGGATGAGAACCTGGTTTCTTCAACAAGAATTGATATCGTTTATTGTACTTTTTTGGCTGCTTTTAGCATAAATGGAAAATATGTAAATAATTTATAGAAAAAAGAGCATCCTTTTTCTGTAACTGAGACAAAGAACGACATATTGATACATGGAATTCTGTTTACAATCAGCCAATCGGAGCTCAGCTTTTATGTAGCACTAAATCCATTAAATGTGCTCAAAGTGTTCCCAAAAGGCCTTTCATTCTGCCAAATACCTTCTCGAATCCATTTGGAGTATACAGAAATGCTGCCATTTTACAGGCACACTTGCTCTGGCATGCTGACAAGATGCTCCACTGCCTATGGCCAGGTGCTCAATAACACCTGAGTGGGGTAAGGAAATGTGTGTGTAAAAAACTTTTCCCAAGTACTAAGCAGCACCACAGAACTTGGACCTTTGTGGTTAAAGTCGAACGCCTTCACCCCACAGCCATGCTACCACACAAAATAAGATTGTCCAATTCTACTATGAAATAAGAAACTTTTAAAAATGTTTCAATGTTTTCAACAAATGTTCAATGACATAAAAAGTGCATGTTACTAAGTTTGCATCATGCTCCTGATACAACATAAATCGTCGTATAATGTTTACAATATCAACTATGCAATTGATTGAGTTTTGAGCGATTTTTGTTTAAATTTCATAAAATAGAGTTTTTTTCTTTTCAAATAGCAATGCAAGTTCGTTCAAAATTAAAGCTTAAAAATGTAGAACTAGGCTTAATTGAACGACAGCAGACTAGAAATAAAATGATATGAGGAAAGATTAAAAAACTTTGCATAAAGAATGGGGGAATGAAAGCAGGAAAAAAGTACTAGAACTCAACAAAAACAAAGCTCATGGTGATAAGCAGAAAATCTCGAAAAATGTCTACATGTAAAGTCAGGTTAAGGATATGAACTAAAACAAACTGATGATATTAAATACTTATTCCCCCCCACCTCCCCACTCGGTGGGGAAGGGAGGAGGAGCACTCCCTTGAAAGGGATCACAGAACAGCACTAACAACACATCTGAAAGTGTGAAACAATACAGTACTGGCGCTCTAACAACACGCTGTCTAAGAACACGGTCCACCTTACATCACGCTTTTTCCAGACAACAGAATTTTTTCTATATAAATTGGTCCTTTAACAACACGCCCCCGTCCAGCTAACGACACGATTTTGAACAGAAAGGTTTCTTTCTAATTTGACAAAATTTATTCTATTTCCTCACAGACCTCCCACTTCATGAATAACAAATCCTGTTTTCTGATTCAGCCATACATCTAGCTTTTATTACGCTAAATAGAGATGTGCATGTACCTGCCATACGGATAGGGGTCTTTCTGCCCGCGTGGTCAAAGCAAACAATGATCACGTCCAGCTGGGTAGGCTGTTGAAAAAAGACATAGCTCTGCCCGTCACGGGCCTGACAGACGGAAAGGCGCCTTTCTATCCTTTTCTTTTATCGCTCATGAGTGTTACGAAACACTAAGTCAATTAAATCAATGACATGCATCTCACCAATGTGATGACTGTGAATTAGGAGACATTTCTTGATTCACTGTGTTTGGTCAGTTTCAAATGACTAGACTTTGGCTCCACCCCTTCACTCACAAAGCTACACATTCTTGTTTAGCATGTGGTTACTTATTGCGTGATTGACAGGCTTGGTAAGAAAGGAGTTCCTTAGATTTGATCATGTGCATTGCTCTTTGTGGGCTTGCATTTGATTGGCTGTTAAAATGAGAGAATGGGACTTTCGAGGAAATATATAGACTATGTCCCTTGTAGTCCGTCTACCTGCATGGTCCGTCTAACAGCACTATATTTCAATCTCCGCAAGGGCATGTTCTTAGAGCACAAGTACTGTACAACCAAAATCACCTGGAGCAACAGAATGTGAGCCTCACAGAACAATCAGTTTAATGAGGCACTTTACAAAAATTCTTTTCAGAGTATTGATGCATAGAATGTGAAAGAGACTAAGACCAGAAATATCCACTAAATAGTTTTGCTTTAGCCTGGTAAAGGAACTAGAAATGCAATGTTCACTTTGTCAATGTAAAAGACTTCTACCTCTGCTTTATTGATTACTCAAAGTTTTTTGACAAAGTCAGACATGAAGAAGTATTTCAGATGTTACAAGAACTGAGAATTCTTCGTTATCTATACTTGGACCAAACTATACCTGTAAGAATTGAGGGTGAACATAATGAATTCAAATACATTAAAACATGTGTGTAACAAGGATGTGGGGTGTCTCCTGACCTTTTTTACCTAAATAGTGAAATGATCTTAAGGAATCCAGAGACTATTCCAGGACTCAAAGTAAATGGTGAAAATCTTAATCATCTCAGATATGCGATTGATAGCAGAATCTGAAGACCAGCTTCAAAAACTTTTGGAGACAGTTGTTTTGGAGAGTGAAAAAATGGGCTTGTCTCTAATATGATAAAAAAAACAAAAAAAACATTGCGTGGTCATTTCAAAGAAACCCAGGAACCCGAATGCAGTCTACCTAGCAAAGGACAGCAAATTAAACAAGTTACAAAATTTTTTAAAAAATACCTTGGTTACCTAATGTCATCAGACGGTAGATGCATAAGTGAGATAAGAAAAAGATAAGCCATGGCTAAAGATACATTCCAAAACAATGAAACCAGTACTGACAAATAGAGAGCTAAGAATCAACACCAAATTAAGGGTAATGAAAACATGTAACAACCAAACAAAGATGATTTTGTCAAATAATAAAAGCTAGGTTGAATTAATACTGACTGATACAGATGAATAACCTGTCCTTGGGAAGCCGATGAAAACTGAGGATCTAGGACTCAAGATCTAGCTAGATTCTACAGAATGTCCAGCTAGAATCTAAACAAACTACCTGTGGTCAGCTAGCCTTTCTGTCTCAGCAATGCACAATGCAAACATAGGCCTAAAATAGGCCTAAAATATCATTTGATGGGATATGCTAAATAGAACTTCTGAGCATTATGCAGCCAGCGCACATTCAATTCAATTCATTTCTTTGTTCATCCCCATTTGGGGTAAGTTTTTGCAAATATGTTTAAATATACACAAAACAAGAATCATCATGAAAGATTTTATTTTCATAAATAAAAATTCGCACAAAATCATTTGAGTATTTTATCACATTACAAATTACCTACAAACTTATAGTATCACTGAAATTTAAGCTCAAGAATCTTAGTTTTATACAAGTAAACAAATTCATATTACAGTAAAATTTTAAGATTGTTGTTCGTAGAGTTTTATACAACTTGTATTAAAATTCAAAAATACGTTTGTTGTAGTTTTCCCTTGTTCTCAAATGTCAGGTGGTACAGTACTAGAGCTTTTACAGCAGACCTTCTTATAACACAGTCCGCTTAGCTGCACTTTTGTTCCAGATAACAGAAATTTTTTTCTTTATAAATTCAACCTGTGACAACACGCCCCAGTCCAGCTAACAACAGGATTTTGATCAGAAACATTTCTTTCTAATTTGACAAAACTGATTTTATTTGCCCATAAACCTCTCACTTAACGCATATATCCTGTAACATTTGCTATAATGATAATAAGATAATAAGAGGACATGTATACGCTTTACACTATATGGTGTTAAAAATTGAGAAATGTCTAAAAATATCTAAAAATCCATTGCTACAAGTAAAAGGTGATTACATGAGAGTGAGAAATCTCAGTGTTAAAATACATGAGTGATCTATTTATACAAGGATGTTATCAATGATAGATGTACGATTTGGTCATAAATAAAATGGAAAAAAAGATTAAAAATACATGGAATTTAACATAAAAGGTATTTCTGTAAAAGGTTTATTTTCAGATGATTCTTAAATATTGCAGTGCTAGGCACTGTCCTAACTAGTAGTGGGAGAGAGTTTAAGATGGTGGAACCAACTTTACTGAATGATCTATCACCAAAAGTGTTTCGATTCATTTTTGAAACCACTAATAAGTTTTTGTGTTGAGACCTAAATGCTTTTGTTTGAGGAGAGGGAAAGATGATACCTTCAACGTATGGAGGTATGTGTGACTTATGATGTATTTAAAATTGTTTAAAGAGAGGGTAAGAATGAATAGGTGAGACAACCAGCCTTTGTAAAAAATATTCCTTCCTTTATAGTCCATCTTCATGCATGGTCCATCCAAAAGCACAATTTTTCAATGCCCCCAGGGGCATGTTCTTAGAGCACTAGTACTGTATGAGTCATTTCCCTAAATTGAGATCCCGATGGTACATGGGGTGCTTATGGCCAAGAGATCGTCCTCCTTTGCCGTTCATGTTGAACTTTTTTTCAGTACTGTCACCCCTTGACACTTATCAGTAAAGAAGTGGCAGGTAATACATTGAGACAAAAATGAGAATGAAAGTATTTTTATATTAGCTAAAAAAATTTGCTCTACTTGATCTAGCCAAGCAATCAATAATAGGCACAGGCTTTCAATTCTCTTTTTAAAGAACTACATACTTGTTTATACAAACCGACCTTTATGCTATGCTGTGAGACAAGATGCATTTTTACTAGATCTACTAAGGATGGTTTTTTTTTTCTTTTTACCAGAAAAATTCTTCATTATTCAATGCTAACTATTAAAATATGTCTCAAATAGATCAAGTATGGAAAATATATAATTTGACCCGTCCTTGACAACTTGGCTAGACAAGTGACCATGATTTGTTTCTAAGTCACAACTAGAAAAGTGCTACTGGCCCACCCCTTCTTTCCAAAGTGAACAGGTTGGAACAAGAAAAATCTGAGTCTTTTGATTATCAAAGATGTTGATTTTAACTCATAGGATTAAATCATGTATGTGTTCATATTTTATGATTAACAACAGGACTATTTGCTGCCTGCCTCAACTTGAAAATTCGCTCCAGATATGAGTTCAGAAACATTCCTGCAGGATCCAACTTTTGTCGTATTTCACAAAACTCTTGCCACTTGGGATAGAGATTGACAAATTCATCTGCAGTCACTTTGTGATCCTGTAATTGATTGAAAAATTCCATTTCAATTCAAACATAAAATTATTTGGTTTCACAGTGATGATAATTTATGTTATTCCTCTAATATAATAATCATTGCTTCAAAAATTTGGTCACTCCTGACATGAAGGTTCTTTTTTTTCTTTCTTAATATTTTTCTCTCTCGAGTACCTATCTACATCTGGAATCTAAAATGTAGAAATACCTAAACAAGTTAAGGGTTAATCAATATAAAAGTAACACAGGATAGGTTTTGAAAATTCATACTGAGCAAGACAGTGCAATGTCTTCAGAGAAGAAGATCCCCCTAGGAGTGCTTCGGCCTTTAACTTCTGACACCCCCGGGAGACCAGGCCACACTGAGGTCAGGACTCCCCAGTGCCCCAGCACTGCTTTTTATTTATTTATTTTTTTTTTTTAGCCACTCGCTGGGTTTGAACTTGAAAACTTGGAGTTGATTGCACACTAAATCTCAACGACGTACCAACCTTACCATACATTCCCCCCGATAGTGGTGCACTTTTTATTCCACCGCTAGGGAACACATTTAACGATTTCGACACATGTCCTTCGTCAGACACATTGGGACAAGATGCAAATGACATTTTTTAAAAATTTTTAAAAAGAAATGCATTGTTAACAACTATCTATTTCTATTAAAATGCAGTGGTAGGCCTTCATTTTCCTCACCTGTATATGACTATAATGCTTGTGTGTGTGATTGAATGTTTGTGCGTTTTTGAGGAGGAAGAGAGAGGAGATGGGTGTGGCTGAATGCTTTAGAAAGGCAAAAATGAGAAGACAAAAATTGATATGGGCATCTGAGTGCTGTAACATTTCTACTATACAATACAGAGTTGCCAACTCTAAGAATAGAAGTGAGGAAAGTTTGAACAAAAAAATGTACATTTAGAAAATGAGACAAAAAAATGTGGAAAGTCACTACATGATTAGACTGCTGTCTCAATTTCACAATCTAGTGTGTGATTTAGTAGCCTCTCATTTAAACGTCTTAATCTTTGTTTGGAATGATTGCCTGTCTTGCCTCTCGCATGAGATAAATCCAAAAGCTTTGAGACTTTCAAAAAAAGGGAAATGATCATCAGATTCTAGATATTGCACAAATATTTTCATTTACCAGCAAGATGTGCCCCATCCTCAAAGCATACAATTTCAAACAAAAGCAGTATATTTGCCCCTCAAACAAAAGTGTAAAAATCTTATTTTTCAGCGGTAAGTTGGAAGCACTGACAACACCAGATAGATCAGGTATTTTAAACCCAGGGTGTTGTCTGGTTCCTACATGTTTATTACTTAATAAAGGTATTTGTAGTTACCTTTGCCCAGTGAGGTCTGCCACCGTACTTGGTCATAATATTATGGTACTGTTGCCAGTATGGCTCAAATTCCATTAATCTGTTGTACGGTCTAAGATGAAAATAAAAACAAGCCCAAAATGGTCATAATGCAAATGCACAACACTTTTCAATCATTTAATTGATATTATAAGCTTTTCAACAAAAAATTTGCAATTATAATAGATAAGTTTTACATGAATATATGCTTTTAATATACATGTTTTTTGGTTGTAGATTTATATGAATGACTGGTTTGGAATTTAAATAGTCATATCAAAGCTTTAATTGATCTTTTGCTCCATAAAATTTCTGAGATACATTGAAATTCATGTAAAAAAATTGAAATAACCCTCCAGCCTAGTAGACACTATTGGCGTTGTAGAATCAAAGCTGTAAAAATTTGCACACAGATTACTGACATGAAGTAACGTAGTTTCATCTTCAATCGTGAGGTAGACAGAACAAATAGGCCCACTGCCAATGATCCATGCATTATGTCTGAGGCAACTGAGCTAACAACCCTTTCTTTGTAGTACACTTTGTCCACATAGTCCTTCCAATTTCCATAGTCCAAGGCCCAATTGTCTACTCAAGAAGCCTGATCATCCACAAAGGATATACTTGGCTCTCCTCCCATTAAGTAATCAAAACTTGATATTAACTTTAGACTGGACATTGGTCATGCTTTTGTTCAAACACATTACACTCTTGACAGTATATATACATTAAAAACTTTCACATTGATTCTCATTTTTTCATTTCAGTTTATAACCAGCTTAATCACTGTGTGAATTACAAATATTAACTCCTTGCCCCCATGATATTTTCAGCATTTTATTGCCGTTTCCTTCGTCTAAAGGCAAAATATTGAAATGTGAGTGAAGGACAGTTGTATGTTTCAATCAACAAATTGTATTGGTACAGACCCCACAGCCCCTTATTCACCTCTAAACACAAAAAGCATGATATTTATACTGAAATTTTATGGAAATAATCAAAATGACAAGGACAGTGATAAAAAGAATGTTTGACCTGATGGGAATAACTGAAGAAAAGGATAGTATGTCCTTTTATAGGGCTAACTGGACCCCAGCACACTTTTCTACCTTTTTTAAGCCTAATGGACATATAACCTGTTTGTTTCCTAAGCCTATACCAGTGAAGTAAAAAGTGTAAAAACTCATTTTTCTTTTCCTCCTTTTTTCTAAACAATGGGCCAAGTGTCTTGCTGATGAAGGTGCATGAGAGAATTTAAGAAAAGTTGAAAAAAGAGGCTTATGATCTGTGAAAACAAAACACTGCAAAAACACAGGCTCTACAGGCTTTACACTGTTTATCCCCTTTGAAGGCCATTGCCCTGAAGACACCATCACAACTTCCAGAGAGATTATACACAGGAGCAGTCTCTCAAGAGCATCACACTAGAAATCTGACAAGATCTTAAGCTGGTATTCCTTTTGACATGGGTTATGTGAGATAAATACAGTGGCTTACACAAGGACACAATGCAATGATTTACAGCTATGGGTCAGATCATGCCTGCAAGAGATGATCCCACCAGATCACACACTTTTTTTCCTTTACAAAGGTGAATGCTACTTAACTCACAGCTCATGTCAATGCTAAC
>JAOWAY010032022.1:0-12163 GCA_028565895.1 Goniobranchus geometricus
TTGTTGTTGTTGTTGTTGTTGTTGTTGTGGTTTGTTTTTATTCCTTCTAATTTTAATTTCTTTATATATCAGACTGATTTAATTTTTTTTTCTTCAGTTTTTGTTATCGAGTTTGAATAAGGCTCTTTTATATCATCAATATGCATTTCGTTCTCAATTCCAAGGGACCATTGCAAAAACGTGCCGCATTTTGTCACTATATATATATATATTTTTTTTTTTTTTTTTAAAAGGTCCAATCAAAACCAAAGTATATCTCAATCCATCAACCCCCACACATCCTTTTCTTTTTTACATGTGAATGCAAACAGTACACATTTGAGAAAAGCACATATAGATCTATTCAAGTTTCTTTATTATCCCATTTCGGCAGTTATATGTCAGTCAATGCATGCAAGTTGAAATATCTTTACAAATAACAATATATCCATAATATGACACATTGTCAAATAAAGTGACAAAATCAGACATTATTCCATTCTGGTATTTGAATCATAAACAAACATTCTAATAATTTGTTTCCTTTACACAGCTTTGATGTAAAAATGTTGAGGGTGAATGAGAGAAAAGTTTGGTCCAGATTGACCGATACGCTTGGTAGAAAAACAAACTTAAAATTAAATATTGGTAGGTTGGGGTTTTATTTCAACTCATCTACTTTCACAATAAAGTCTACCATTGAATGGGTGCCCTAAAAACATGACTGCAAATGCTGTTTTTATCATTGGATCAGGTGTAAAACATATGATTTTAGCAATAATATCCAAACTGTCACATTGTCTTACACTTCAGTCCTTCCTCTATGCCTGACACACATAGGACTATCAAGACTCTCTATCTCTGTCTGCCTTGTGCTTTTTCTTGTGCTTCCGTTATTTTGATGTTGATTTTTGAGAACACTTGTAATCATCTCTTCCCCTGAGAGCCTTGGTATTTCTCTTGGTCTTTCTCCTTTTGGTCTCATTTCTATCTTTCGGGAATCTTGTTTTGTCCTTTTGCCAAATCTGTCCTAACCATCTGAGTCTCCTTTCTTGAATAATTTTGCTTTAGAATGTTTCGAACTTTTGTTTTCACCAGTACCTCTTCAGTTTTTATCCTTTCCAGATAAAAGTGACTCCTATAATTTTTCTTATGTCTTTTGCATAGATGACCATGTTTCACTTCCATACAGAAGAAATGAGAGCACCAGGGAGTTATAAAGGTTGATTTTTGTATTGAGGCTAAGGTATTTGTTTAAAGGTGTTTTTCAGTCTGCCGAAAGCCACTCCTGCTTTGCCAATTCTCTTTAATTCCTCTCCTCACTTGAACTGCCTGCATTGTCTACTTTGCTGATCCAAAGACACTTTTTTTACCCAACATCCTCTGTAGGTCCTTTTCTACTTACAGACTTCAATTAGGGCCTGCTACACATTTATATCACATCAAATGACGGCCTTTGGATGTAACCAAAATACTCTTTACTGGTGGTGGAAGAAAATATATATCATCATCATCATCATCAAGTACCCAGTCTGAGGCAGACGTTGGTGACCATGCCACGCCATTCACCTCTCTGTTCACACAATCTCAGGAAGTTCATACTATTATTTTTCTGCTTTTTGTTTATCATCCAGTGATTTAAGCTCACCAAATATGACACTCTCTGCCTGCCCCCGCTTCAGGTCCTCTCAATTTTTCCAGTCAGGGTTAGATGTTCAAGTTCCTTATGTCGATTTATATGACCTAAAAACTTAAGTTGACTTTTTCTGATTGTTTTTAGCAATGATCTTTTTTTCTCTTGCTTCGTCCAATACTGTATTGTTTGTTTTATTATCTTTCTATGAGATTCTTAGCATCCTCCTCAGAAACCACATTTCCGCTGCTTCGAGCCTTTTCCTACTGTCTGTTGAAATATTCCAGCACTCACAACCTTAAAACAGTACTGACCAGACATTAAAAACTTTGGTCTCCATTGAGATATTTCTATTTCTCATGAAAGAGGTCATTCTATTGATACTGTCTTTAGCAACTGCAATTCTTCTCTTTATTTCTGTGTCACATTTACCATCTGAAGTGATTATGTAACGAAGATACTTAAATTTATGGACTTGCTTTATTTTCCCTCCTTTGCTTGAAAGGTTACAAATGGGATTTACTGACTTTTTGGAGACTACCATGCATTCTGTCTTTTTTACATTTAATACTAGAGCATTACGTTCACTTTCCAAGACTAAGATACATAACAATTTTTGGAGGTCTTTTTCTGGGGTTGCTATAAGAGCTGTATATACTTCAAATTATGAAGTATTCATATTGATTAGCCAAACTTTTTTTTTACTTCTCAGTTGCCTTCCAAACATAAAGCTTTAATTGGCCTAATCTTAATGTTTCCTTATTAGATTTGTTTAGAAAGTATGTCTCTATAGTATGTTCCGAAATGCTTGCACAGTCTTTAAGATTTCTCCAAGACTAACTGTTGCAATGACTTGAAAAGTTGAAAGTGGTCTCAGATCTTCTCCTACATTGAATGTTTATGGGAGACTCAATAGCAGATATGCCATCGTACTTCAATTATAGTGAATTTCTTTGATCTTTGGCGGCTTTTGAAATTTTAAGTCTACAATTATTTTGGGTTTACAGTCATAGAGGAATAACGAGATGAACAAATCTTCTTGTAAATTGTATAACTTTTTCTTTTTATATGAATTGTTTTATGTAAAAGCTAGTGCACCAGGCACAAACACCCTATAGATTATAGAAAATGTTCACAGATGGATAAAAAGGTTTATAGATCTCAGTTCAGGGCTCAATCTTTGGACCAAAATAATGAGCTCTACATAGTAATAGTATTAGTATATTGAATTTGGTGGAGTAAGAATACATTTAATGCATTTTTAGAAGGCGGCTTTCCTTCTGGGCCTTTTTTGGCATTGCATGGTAATGTTCCATAAGAAGGCTGTCTTTGGCATCTTCTCATTAAAAATTGTATTTTTTTGTTAAAATGGTCAAGTTATTCAGTTTGAGATGAATTGGAAATGTTTACACCCATAGTAGGTTATTATGTGATCTTCACAATTTTGTCAGAATTTTTTTTTTTTCGTTATTCCTGTAACATCAAATAATTTGAAGGTTGTATAATGTGATACTACTTGATACAACTTCTTCTTTGATTTTTGCATAGATAAGTTCTATGGGATTCTAATTAGAGTTATAAGGTAGGAGTCTCAAACAAGTTTCTACAAGTGTTTGGTTTGTTGCAATAATAATGTTGTATGAAAGTACAATTGTATATTAATAAAGAACAATTTTTTTTTTTTATCTAAACTAATTAATAGTTTAGAATTAGAGAGACAATGAACATTGGACTATTTTGAAGACTGATGTCTGTTTTTATGTTGTTGTCATTAGTTTTGTATTTTGTATGGTGTTTGTTGAGTATTGTTGTTCTTGTTTTCATTGTTTGTGTTTGGTTGGTTGGTTGTTGGCTTATCTTCAGTATTTTTGTTTTAATTTTTTGTTGTAATGTTCTTGGTCTGTTTTTTGTTTTGATTTGATTTTTTTGGGAGGAGGGGTCGTATTTTTTACTTTGTGTTGATGATATTTTTGTTCTTTGTTTTTCGTTTTTGATTGTCAGTTGTTGTTTCTTGCTTTGTTTTGTATTGTGCTGTGCGGGCTTTTTTTTTTTCCTTTTTTTTTTCTCTCTCTTTTTTTTTTTTATGTGTGTTGATTTTTGTGTTTGTTCCCTTGTTGCCTTTCTTTGTTTTGTTTCCATTTTTCTTGTTTGTTTGGTTTTTGATGGGAATTTTTCAGCTTTCATGAGAGAAGGGCGGATAGGGCAGCAAATGTTCTGCTTTTGTGGGTGTTCCATTTTGTTGGCTTTTGTGCAAGTATCTGTGTTTGTTTGTATGCTAAGGGTATGTGGGAGGTTTGGTTGTTTTTGTGTGCTTTTGGTTTTGTTTTGTTTTGTTTTTTTTTGGTTTTGTTTTGTTATGTTTAATGTATTGGATCTGGAATTTTTAGAAATATCTTGTTGGTTTGTTCAATTAATATTATATGAAAGTGTGATGGCGCATAATAAGGACAGAAATTTTTTTTTTTTTTTTAAGGAATTAGTAATGATGAATGATTTAATAATGGAAATGAACATTTATTATTGTATATAACCATAACTGTATTGTTTAACAGATGAATATCATTGATAGGAAAATGTGGATATTATGAGATCACTGTTAACTAAACTACAAGGGTTTGTTTTTTTTTTGTGCACTCGTGATGATAATAATGACATTTATGTGAATGTTTATGCTTTCATCCATTGGGTTTAGAAAAGGGGATTATAATTAGCATTTAAGGCATATGACAAAGGTGTATATTATTCACACATACATTCTTACAAACATTATAAGAGTATGATTACATATATTATCATAGAGACACTTTCAATAATCAAAAAATATGATAATGTTCAATAATGGTATATAAAAAGTCAATAAGGATTTGGGAAATGGTAAAAATTCTTTTTGTCCGGATGACTTACAACCAGACCACAGGGACTCCTGTGATCATGCTTGTCCTTTTGTTTTCTAAAAAGCTGAACTGACTAAACTCCTTACTTTACACTCTCTTTGAAGGAACGTTGTGTGAACTCCAGCACAAGAAGATGAGCTCATATAACTCAACCGCTTTTTCTTCAAACCTTTCAATCATCTCTTTTGCTATTTCTTATTTGTTAAGACAGTGTGCTGTCTTCGAGATGAGGAGTTCAGTCAACTTCAAAGTCTTCTGGGCACATTGTGTTCAATACAAATGATACTGGTGAAGGTGGTGGATACGATTCCTTCTATCTTGGTTAATATGACGATAAATGCCAATTGTGGTGATATCAGGCACACTTCCTATGCAATGTCAGATTTTGACTAAATGCAATCATTTTACAACCTCTTGATATTGAATCCATGTTACTGAGGAAATGTTGATAATATTACAATGTTAAAAAAATGAAACTCGTTTATCAATCCTCCTAATCGTCATCATCATCTTCACCATTATTGTCATCATCATCTTCACCATTATTATCATCATCATCTATCTGTGTAACTTTTGATAGATAGTAGATAGATAGCGTGATATATAGTAATATATGAATATGTATACTGGCACTGTTTACACACATTTATTCTCTTACTACAGGATGCATGTACAAAATGTTTATAAACATTTAATACTATTTATTCTTATACTGTGTAAATTATGATTATATGGGCTTGTACATGTGCCAATAAAAGAAATTAGTATGCAAAGACAGCATTAAGAAAAAATAAACTTACTCGCAAAGGTTTGTCTTTGTTCACTGGAACTTTTGGAACTTTTCTGAAAAATATTAGAAAACAATCATGCTGGTTTTCATAGTCAAAATGGAATGAAATAAATCTGTCATGATTTATGCAAAATGGTATTTCATTTTGAAATGGAAAACAAGAGGTTTATGATTCCTTTTTTTTAATTGAGTACCTTCCTAGTACCTACCTAGTCAGCATCACCGGGAGTCAATGGTCGCTGCAAGGCTGTTGACGACTCTTCTCCATTCATCTCTATGCCTGCTCTTTTTAACCAACTCATGTAAGTTCATCTCTATGGTGTTTGATAGGCTAGAGATGTAGGTCACAGATGGTCTTCCCCTCTTTCTTCTGCTTTAAATTTTTTTTGCCCTGGAACACTAGCCATTAGGTCTGTTTTGCTGTGCCTTGTTATGTGACCAACCTAAGTTTTCTTTTAATAATTTCTTTTACAATGACCATCAAAATATGCAATTTTGTGCCAGATTCTTTAAGGACATTTTCATTTGTTCTTTTCTCTGTCCAGCTGATTCGGAGCATTCGATTATACAGCCACATTTCCACCGCTTTTAATCTTTTCTCATCTTCCTGTTTCAGGGTCCATGCTTCACACCCATATATCATACTGTAATTGGCCATATGGGACTTTTCATGAGGTTTAATTTCAGCTTTTTGGGAATGTTTTTGTCTTTCCAAATATTGCTTAGACTTATCATCTTCTTTTTTGCCATAGACACATCTTATGTACACGACTCACCGCTAGACTTTCTTGAGCCCAAAAATTTTAAATCTTTGACCTGTTTGAGTTCATTTATTTTTATTCCAGCATTTTGTTGTTCATCTCCAATGTGCATTATGTTGGCCTTTTTTGCATTTAGGTTGAGACCTACTTTACTGCCTGTTGTATCCACTCTATTGAGAATTCTTTTCATGCTTGTGAGATTGTCAGATAGGAGAGCAGTATCATCAGCATATTTTAAATTTATTTTTCTGCCTCCGATTTTAACTCCCATTTCCTCAATATCAGAATCTCTCATCACTTCCTCTGTGTACAGGTTGAAAAGATGGGGGAACAAAATACATCCCTGCCTGACACCTTTTTCGATATTGAAGTTTTCACAGCATTGTCCATTCCATCTGATTGTTGCTTTCTAATCAGAGTAAAGTTCCTCGATGAGATGGACTAGATGATTTGAAAAGCCCATATGCTTCAATACTGAAAACAGTTGTTGGTTGTTTATGCTGTCAAAAGCTTTACTGTAGTCAATGAAAGTAATGAAGCCTTCTGTGTTGCTGTTTTTAATTTTGTCTAACATTATCGTAGAATAAACAGAATGCTTCATGTGCTTCTATCTTGTCGGTAACCAGCTTGACAATCTGACAGTCCATATTCTTTTAGGACTTTCATTCTGTTCAAGATTATAAGCAGCAGGATTTTAATTGCATGGCTTATCAGTGCAATCGCTCTGTAGTTTTTGCATTCTTTCGTGCTTCCCCCTTTGTGTAGCATGACAAACTCCTGCATCATTCAATCAGTTGGCCATTTTCCCCGAGGTCCATATGTCACAGCATAATTTATGTAGAATATTGATGCCAGTGTCCCCTGAGTGTTTTAGGAGCTCAATGGGGATATTATCCAGCCCTGGGGACTCCTCTTTCAATTGTTTTAGAGCACTTTTCACTTCAGAAATGAAAGGTCTCAGTTCCAGGCCTTGGTGTTAATGTTGTGTTGAGTTTTCTTTTGATGCATTTGTGCTACATGTATTTTCAAAGAGTTATTTACCATACTCATGCCATCTCCTAAGCACATCTTCTGTTTCAGTCAGTGTTGTGCCATCTTTATCATTCACTGCTGCATTTTGGGCTTTACATGACAATCTTGCACCTTTTTTAATCTGATCATACAGTTCTTTTGATTTTCTCTCAATGTTTGCTGCAGTGATCTTAGCATACTCCTGTTCAAGCCAATTATTTTTGTCTTTTCTTATCTTTTGTCTCATCTCTCTTTTCAGATATTTATATTCATTCTGTTTGTTACCTTTTCTTGCTTGGATTTTTTGCTTTGACAGAGTTCTTACTTCATCACGAATGTAGGGTTTGTCATTCTTTTTCCTTACCCTACCTAGTGTGTTGTCTGTGATGTCAATGAGGGTTTTCTTAATATCTTCCCATATTTCATTTACGTAGGTTTGATCGGCAGACCATTCCTTTTCAAGGACTTCAAACTGATTTTTTTTTACCTGTATTTGATATTTCTCTTTGATTATGTCATTCTTTAGCTGTTCAAGATTGAACCTTGAGGCTTATTGCTTCTTGATATTTTGAAAGCTTTGATTCTTAGTTTACCTGCAACAAGCATGTGGTCCGTTTCACAGTCTTCTCTTCCTATTGATTTTGAATCTAAAATAGAAGTTTGCCATGAATTGTCAAGCAGAATATAGTCAATCTGGTTTCTGTGCAATTCGCCTGGAGATTTTGATTGTATCTTCTTCGTTTTGGATGGTTTTGGATGGTTGAATGTAGTGTTGGTGATGGTGGAAATCTAGCATGTCACCTCTTTCATTTCTCTCTCCCAGTCCATAGGCTCCCACACCATTACCTCTGTCCTCTTTTTCACCAACTTTTGCAAATCTCTATTTTCAGAATTCCGTCTTTAACTTTTTATAGCTGCTCATAGAGGACATTTGTCTCATCTTCTGAGCACAATGATGTTGGAGCATATATTTGAATTATATTTGTTGATGTCAGTTTTTTGCTCAGTTTAGCAGTAACAATTCTGTCACTTATGGAGTTGTAGCTTTGTCAGCATGCAGCATGATGTTTGTTTATGACTATGGCTACTCCCCTTTCACTTTAGTCATTTCCGCTATGACTATGATGGTGTTTTTTTGATGTTGAAAAAGCCTTTCTCTCTTCCATCTGACTTCACTCAATCCAATTATATCCATTTTGATTCTTTCAAACTCCTCTAGGAGTAGGTTTAACTTTCCAGGTTCTTTCATTGTACGCACGTTCTATGTGCCAATAGACAGAATCGTTTTCTTTTTTAAGGCTCCTCTACGCTTAAATGTCTGTTCACCGTCATCAGACATTTTTATGTCGTCATCATGATGAATGTTCAGATCAATGGAGATTCCTTCCCAAGTAGTATCTAAGACCTGGTTGACCTTGGGGGTATCGGAGAGCACAGGACTATGACGTCTCTTTCTTTTGGTGTCGTCCAGCATTGTTTTTGGTAAGATTTTAACCCTCAGTGGTTTACTATTGCCTTCTGTGGATTTGCCAGTTGTACCACAAGCAATTTGGTTCTGCCAGTAAACTTTGCCTATGACGATTCGAAACCAATCATAGTTCCCAACTTCCGAGTGGACTTCCGAAGGCAGAGTCTCGGACCCGTTACTGGTGGATTTGCCTACATGACCCTTTGGAAGGCTTAATGGCATCCGTCTCAAAATAAAAATTTCATTTACAAGATGTGACAAAGCATTGATGACACGGCCAATAAAATTGACAGGTAAGAGATATGCCGCTGGCAGGCGTACCCAGTCGGGCAGGAAGCTTACGGCACAGACAGTGGTAAGGACATACATCGGTTTGTGGTAGAGACCGAGGATTGAAAATTGGGATGGGTCATCAGCAAGGTGTGAATTTCTCAAAATCTATGGCAAATTTATAAGAATTTTAGACATGAAAGATATTCACATTCTCTGCTGTATATTTTCCCGAATAACTCAGAACCCCCAAATTTTGAGATACTTCGTTATGTCATGAAGGCGACGAATTGTTCGAATCAATCGTAGAATGTAGATCTACACCTATTAAAATTAAAGGTCATAAAAGTGACTTTGAGTTGAATATGGCTCTAGAAATCTAGATCCAGTAACTACACCATATTATATCGGCATACACATCAGTGTCTTATTTTCATCACTTAAGATCTAGACGAATGTTTAATAGACATCCAGTAACATACACAAAATTTTTTTTACTTTGAGTCGGATATGGTTCTCCATTCAAAATTTACTAACGGGTATGGGGGAATGACCCTGAAAGGGAAAGACCTGATTCTGTATGTGGCTTAGCATTCAGTCAACAAGACAGATGCTTTAAAATCTCATTTGGGCCCATCCCACTACAGATAGGTTGGAGTTAAACAATTAAACAAACTTACCTGTAAGTGATGTTTGATTGGGACACTGACTAGTCTTTGTAGTGGGATGGGTACAAACGCCCTCCCTCTTTTAATATTACTATTACCCACCCTAAGTGTACGTCCATTGTGTCGTACGTCTATCGGTCTTGTTGCCGCATTAAACCCTGATGGTTGAGTGCTTTGCATCTCATTTGTACCCATCCCAAAACAGTCAAACATTACTGACAGATAAGTTAGTTTGGTTGTTTCATTATATTGTCATGCAAGAAAAATTCTGTACAATGCATGTGCAATTTTTTTGTTTTTGTCACATGAAATTGACTTTGAGTCAAATTTAGAGATTCAAGACCGATTACAATGTACAGGGATGCAGCATAGAAATTCAGTAAGAAAGAAATTCGAAAGAAATTTTGTGGTGGATTTTTTCAGTAGCATATCTGGATCTCGACCTAAGTATTTAGAATTATTATACAGCTGCAGAAGAGAAATTCAGTAAGAAAGATATTTGAAAGAATTATTTTGTTTTTTTATGAGGTAGAGATGTGGATCTCGACCCATTATAGGCTTACAACTGTGGAATGGACATACCTATTTGTTTTCTTCTCATCAGTTAAGCTGTAGAGATCTTGATTTAGACCTTATTACAGGCCTACAGCTGTAGAAAAGACGTCCCGTTAAATTCACGAATTTATTTTTTTTAATTGTTCAAGTTGATTTAATATACATCTATTGGTAAATCTCTTCAAATTAAGGGCAATAAAATTGACTTAGCGTCGAATAAAGATCTAGATCTAGAATCGTCGTGGAAGAGAATTTCTATAAGGTCCAGGTGCAATTTTTGTTTGTCTTTATTTCATAAAACCATCAAAAAATAATAAAATGTACACTTATATATGATGGCCTCTCCACTTCTGAAATCAAGATCGGATTTGCCATCATAACATCCAACATTGCACAACTTCATAGGATCTAGAAAAGCAAAGACATCAGCCAGCCATCAAAAGTAAAGTTGTACAAGAGCTTGATACTGTCCACCCTTCTCTACGGCTGTGAGAGCTGGACCATGACAGCTCAAACATCAAGAAAGATCCAAGCATTTGAAACCAAATGCTAGAGGAAATTGTTAGGCATCTCATGGAAAGATCACAAGACCAATGAATTAGTCCGTGCTCAGATAACAGCTCAAGCAGGTCCACAAGAACACCTCAGTCGTGTCAAAAGGAGGAAGCTGGCCTAGTTTGGTCACGTCAACCCCACTACAACTGAAACCCAAAATAGTACTACAAGGGACCTTGGAAGGTGGGCGGAAACGAGGACAACAGATGAAGAGTTGGATGGACAACATACGAGATTGGACCCGTTTGGATACCCCCACCTTATAACACTAGCAGAGGACAGACCCGCTTAGTGCTCTCTGGCATACAGATCTTCCATGTCTCCCCTACAACCATTGGTCACAGGAATAAAGTGAAATGAAGTGAAGCTATATCAGCAGTACTTGATATATGAAATGTAAAAATTGTGTTATGCTGTATATATTTTAATTGGAGAAATGCTGTCATAAAAATTTCAACATACACATGTTATAGTAATAATACCCCACGATTATTCTTTATCTCCTCACGATATTGTTGATGATTAGGTTTAGAATAATTTCTGGTTATTCTTCCTTGACCTTTGGATTCTTTAGAAATAGTCATTTAACTTCTGTCAAATTCATAGTTGTTTTTCATCCAAGCCTGTATTTCCTGTAAACAATCTTCCTTTTCTGTTTTGATTGACAATCATCGGAGGTCAATTCTCTTTGCCAGGAACATCCATCTTAAAATCATTGGCATGTAAATGATATTTTATATTGTTATTACACGATTTTTCATCCCATTTTTAAAAGTAATGTCAAGGGGAAAATAATTTTTCAAAAAGAAATCAATGATAATAATATACACTATATCTGATATCACATAAGTTTCTCTTTGTTACTCTGTAGAAAATGTGTATGTTTTCTTCTATGATACTTCTTTCCATTCCATGGTTTTTATTAAAGCCAATAAATATTACAGTGGAGTCCGCTTAAGTCCGCTGGATAGGGACTGATCCAGCAGTTTATCTTAACCAAGGTTTATCTTAAACATTTCAAGCAGAATTAAGCATAAAATAAGAGGAATAATCGTGCATGAATAATTCAGTGTATTACCAGGCCTACAGTGTTGTGCGTGGCCTGAGTTCTTTGTCCACATGTTCGTGTAATTCTTTTTTCTCTTGGTGTAAGTGTGTTCACGTTATTGTTTAACACACCGATGGACACACCAAGTTTATCTTAAGCAGAATGAAGGCACCGGTGTTTATATAAACCGCAAGATAGATAGTAAAGATAAAGAAGGAAGAGGTTGGGTCTCGTAGAAAAAGTTTATATAAAACGAGCATTTATCTTAAGCCAGGTTTATGTTAGGCGGACTCCACTGTATTTATATACATGTACATACATAAGCCTCCAAAACGAAGATGGAGGCCGTGGAACAACTGTGATCATAGCAATCAGGCAGGAATTGAAGAAGATCACTGAAATGCAAATGATAAAATTCAACAGCCAGCACCTGAACGGACTACACCAGATAGCCTGCACTCAACAGACAAACCGGAAAAAGCTAAGACACAATCTCCTGATGGCATCACAGGCAAACAGTCAGATGATACC